>MU913162.1:0-27867 GCA_036418165.1 Cooperia oncophora
AATGATGATTAGCTAGGATAAGCTGATATCAAGAGCTAGAACTCATCTAGACCTCCAGTTTAACAATTTACTGATTTGTTATCAGCCGCCTATTTGATTGAAAGTTTATGATTAGCTATAAACGAAAACATGCAAATTTTCGAGAAGCAAAACACAGTGAGGTAAGAAAATTGAAAGGCTGGCGAGACGGACGGGAGAGTCAGTGCAGAGGGGCAGAAGCGTTCCTGGCATTCTTTTGTTAGGGATTCTCGCGAAAATTAAGTTGACAGTTGAGTTGAATTGAGTTGCACATTTTCCTAGTTTCAGGCCCTTTTTTTGGAAAAAGGCAGTTCAGTGGGCACTCCTCCGTCATAGAAGGTTTTTGGGAGGTGGAGCTGAGAAAACAGCTGAGGTTGCATTTTTAGTTCCTCTTGTAGAGGCATGGTGGGCCTGGCGGTCCCTACTCCCACCTTTGTCATTTAGCGCCACTCTGTCTACCCAGACACTCAAGAGATGTACCTCCAAGTGAGCCTTGAGTCGCACCAAGTAAATTTGAAGGTAGGGACTGGTTTTTAACCCCAGGTAGCCCTTCAGTTTGATATGAGCGGATACCTAAAGAACTCTCTCAGAAGAGGGCACCGCGCCTGCAGCCCCACCAACAACGGGTCTTTCGTCAGTTCAAATTCTAGGGGTCGAAGATCCACGGAAAGTGAGGCACTTCAGCGTCCCGGCTAAGGAATGCAAAGGAATCCAAACCGATCGATGGTTAAAAGGGATAGTTTATAGTGGAATCAGGGCACCGGAATCCCTAGCGGAAAAAAGGGGGAGAGGGGGGGGGGAGAGGGAGGGTCGTATTCGGCCGTTGGATGACGAAAGGGAGGGCGTGTAACTGTCTTCTGTTGGGTTTTTTTTTCGGTTTTTCCCGTTTCATATGCGCTAACTCCCCTGATCACCCCCTCCCCACTCCTCTCTCTCGCTCGATCGACGGCAAAAGGAGGAAAAGGTGATAGGAGGTTGGGAAAATTTAGGAAGATGCCACGTGGGATGAGTGATGGGGAAAGGGGGCAGGCGTACCAGAGGGGAAGATATTAACGGGATCGTATTCTATGGAACTTGAAAAACTTTTCCTCAATGGCAGGATGTGTCCTGCTTTTAGTTGCTATGTGACGACGGATATTATTTTAGGTTCGGTCCTTGAGGGGGCAAAATCCACTCACGTGTCGACTTGTCCCTCTAAAGTGTACATATATTAACTATGCATTAGAATGTTGCTATGGTTATGAAATCAAACGCGAAATTGGTCGCAAGGAAGGGAATGATCTACGCCAGGCGCCTGGCCTTGAGGGTGCAGAATGATGAGCATGCATTTCTCACATAGCGAATTCAAGAAAAAATTTAAGAGCTGAAGCATCTCAGGTTTCGTCATTCGAAACAGGGCACGTCTTGCCGCTGGGGAAAATTTTCCGGAGATATAACCCCCCATTCCCGTCTCTGATTTGACGCGCCTATCCCCCTTCCCCATGCTACCCAACACTTTCTTAACCGAGCGAACTCCTCCTTTCCAAGTTCCTGCCACTTTTTCCAGTTTTTCCAGGACTCCTCGAAGTTTCTAGTTTTTCTCCAAGATTTTGAGATATTGAGTTAGGCGGGGAGAGGAGGGGGGGGGGAGGGTGGAGATCGTCAGCAACCACCAACTAGTTTCACCTATCAGAAGTAGTAGTTGTACAGAACTTTCACCAACTAGAGGGAGAGGGATATAGCACATGTAAAAGGGAATAACCGCGAAAAATCAACAACCGGGAGAAATTTTTCTTCAACGCAGCGAGTGCCGTACATGCAGTGCACGTCCTGCCACTGGGGACATCTTCTGCGAAATACGACCCCCCTGAAATGTTAGAATTTTCCTTCTTACGACCCACCTTCCCATATCCCATCTTATCTATCATCTTCTAAATTTTCTCCACTGCCGCTGTCGAGTGGGTTAAAGGAGGATGGAGCGCACGTGAAACGGGAAAAGTAGAGAAAAGTCAGCTGCCAGAACATTTTTTTCGAAAGCAAATGTGACCCCTCTCCCTCAGCGACTGAATACCACCCCCCCCTCCCCGCTTCGGATCTCCAGCATAAGGGGTGCACTTTTTCGCGATTGATACTTTTTCAGTGGTTGGGGACAAATTCAAGCAAGAACTCGGGTACAGGAAGAAAAGAAATGTTAAGAAAAGAAGAGACAGAAGTCGTAAACCGGAACTCACTGTTTAAAAAGAGTTCCCGAGTAAAAGCGCCCATAGAGCAGTCAGGTAAAATCGTAGCACAACTGTTGGGGAGCGCTTTTCGCTGAGGCGGTAGTACACAGGGTTTCGAGAACTGCTCAAAAAGCGTGACAAGTTTTCTCGACTTCGAAGTGAATCAATGACACGCATGAGTGCGCACGTCCTGATTTTTTATGTTTCTAACACCAATGGGGTGGCGTCGCTGAAAGCCTAATCAGTAGGATCGCCCCAAGAGGGAGAAGGGAGTGGGGTGAGGGACAGCTTTGGTTCTCTAATTTTTGGAATCCTTCTTGTCCTGCGGTACCAGATGAAATAAGATCCTCGAAGGAGTGAACACAAAGATTTTTGGAGCTGTTCGGCTTGGTGGAGGCAACAGATGATTCTGAACCTGTGCAGGTTTGTGGGAACCTGCTGACTCTTGTAACCAGAATGGCAGCTCATTTGTACCACTTTGCCACTACACGAGGGTTCACAGATTTCAACAGGTTGGGACTCGTTAACATGGACTAGAAAAGAGGAACCAGTGAAGGCGCAAAATGCCCCTCCCAAGCAAAACAGCGCCGATTTTCTACTTTTGCGATACAGGGACTGAGCAGTTATCATTATTTCCTCTGGAAAGCGCCATGAGTTCGCCTTCCTTCAAATTGTACAGATTTTAAAGTACCTTAGCAAGGAACTAAGCTCTTTTTTTCGTCTTTTCAGCTAGCTATTCTGTTTTTCCCTGCTTTTTTGGTAGCAATTAATCGACCAGGAGGGGCAAAATGCTTGCCTGAATGAATGGGGCAGGCACAATCTTGTGACAATAAGGCGTCTCCAGCCATTACGCTATCTCTACGACGATTAAGATCCTGGCCCTCCAGCAGGCAAATGTGCTGGCAACTTGACGGTCCGACGAACGAAAAAACTTACTCGTACACTGAGTGGTCCCCTATAGGCCTCCATATCGCATCCAATTAGCATTATACTTGAGGCTTGAGAAAAAAGGAGATTGTGGACCTCAATAGCCTTGGAGGAGGCACATCTGTAAGTGGTTCCTAACATGCCAAACCCTGTGAACTGTACACCTTGTCAACAGTAAGGCATGTTACCACCACCTGTCAAGCTCCCTGCAGACTTCTTTCTAACTTGATTGCCCAAGAGCTTACATACATGTCCCCCCTCCCCCCTCCCCCAGTTTATTAGGGCCGAATTGTGAAAAAAACCGTTGCAATCCCTTATCGAGCTCCTTAACAATGCTTCACAAATATAGGGGGGAAATGGTCCAAGAGTACAAATCTGGGTGCAATTCGGCTTGGTGGGGCATTTTGCTGCTCCTTATCGACCATAGTGACATCTCGTGCGGAGTCATGTAAACTCTTGTAAAGCTATGCAATACCACAAACTTGGTGCAAGGCTGTACAGGTGTCGCCAAAGTCAGATGTGGACGTGTAAGTTAGCAGAAAGCAGTAAGAGAACCCCCCCCCCCCCACCAATCTGATTTGGACACTGCTGAGTTTAGCCTGAGCTATCGCAAAGCAAATAAGCGTTTATCTCGTTTACCTTTACTTTTTTGTTCTATTCTTTATCAAACTACCGATAGGCCTTAAATCTGGGGAGAGGGGGGGGAGTCTCCATCATGTTCGAAGTATATTTTGGTAATCTTCAGGAAAAATAGGCGAAATAACTTCTGACCTGCGATGAGAGACGACCGCCTGTCCAAGCGCCATGACACGAGTGTAAGAGATTGTGACGCATGGCGTAGAATCATAGTGACACCTTTCAACGTGCCGTATCTTACCCCTGACAAGATGTCCACGGTTTCCAACATTTAGTCCCTCCTATGGCACTTCCCAGCTTTATGTTGAGCAAAAAAAGCTTTGCGAAATGACGCAGTTCAGCTTAGTGGAGGCACCAGATGGTGCTCAGCTAATTTTTTACAGGCCACCTTGTTAAGACCTGTTAATTTCTGTTACCACAGTGACTTGCTCATATCTTTTCGCAATTTCGCACGAGTTTGCAGGTCTGCACAATGTGAAACCTGTTATTCAACATGAACTAACAAAATTAAGCAGCGAGAGTGCAAAATGCCCCCCTCCAAGCCATACAGCGCTTGCAAAAGTCTTCAAAACTTACGCATCTATCTGGTCGTGCACAGAATTGAAATTGTATGGACTATGGCATGTTGCTGATCGGGAAGCACGAATCATTACAGTAGTTGGAGGGGGTGGAAGGTTTGGATCACCGCAGTCGTCAGAATGAAGAGAGAGCTGACGTCAGTTTCAGCTTGAGTTTTTCCTAGCAGAATAGGCACGCACCAGAATCGTTGCTTAGCTATGAATTGACAGCGAAGTCAGGACTTTGTGCGTCCGTCACACAGTCAGTATTATGCTTGGCAGCCATGGTGGGGGGAGGACTAGTTGCCATGCCCCCTTCCTTCCGGTTAAGGCTGTCGCTGCAATAATCCTATTGCTAAGCTGCCTGGCAAAATCGTCGATCCATAACATATTATCTCAACATTTTATGCCGTTGCGAGCACAGTTTTTCTAGTGTAGAATGAGGGCAATTCAGTGTCAATTCCCATGTCAAATGAGACATTTTTGCGCTATAAAGTTGACAACTTGTCGACAAATGCCGGTGACGGCACACATGCTGGAAGTTATGAGCTGAGGACGCCCAGGAACTGCTCACAGCACTCCTCTGACTCCGTTTCGCTTGCCTATGAACGTTTATGGGTGCTGTTCGGCTCGGGAGGTTTCTATTGCTAGTTCATTTAACTGACAGGTTTCACTTCGGTTAACCTGTGAAGTCATGTGAACATGCGAAATGATATAAGAAATGGAGCCACTTCCTTGGCCTTCAAACATTTCTGTTCAACTGAGCAAGGGTGAAACTTAGGCCCAGGGTGAGAACGACGCCTTCCGCTTCTTCACAAATGACTTTGTTGAAAAACAACCACCCAATAGTAAACAATTCCTGACTGGACGAGTTAATCGTGTGGACCGACGCGCAATAACCACAGCTTTAATTTCTTTGGAGAAAAACTTTAAGGAATATCGATCGCTATGGGAGGGGGGGAACCCTGAAGCAGTCATATCAGGCAGGTAAAGTCCCTCATGAAGGTAGAAAGTAATGTTTGGAATAACTTAGAGCCGAGGAAAATCTCAAGGAAAGAGGGAAAAGCAGTTACAGTGGCGAAGGATAAGAAGGATCTCCAGAGAGAATCGATTGCAATCACTGATATTGAAAGCAGATGAGGCAGCCTTTGGGAAGAGTAAGTTGCCAGATGGGGATATCGCCCGGAGGAGAGTCACATGGGAACCATTCGAGTATCTCGCAAATGCAGATTCCACATAAAAACGAAAGAAATTGGCTCATCTGCTAAGTTGCTGACAAGAGGGTTCTAAGAGCTAAAGTGCTGCAAAGCAACGACCTATGTCTTATAGTGGGGACCTTGAGGTCTTATTTCACGCACGGGGACAGCTTTCGTCCAAGAAGTGAATTCTGGCCACCGAGCGGGGCTCTGACGGGATTGAGCTTGCTTAAAACACCTTGAGTTGTATCGCAGGAAGCTTCCGGTCTTATCCAGTGCAGGAGGGGGGGGGGGGGGGGGCTTGCGTCCAAGAAATGAATCCTGACTACTCACAAGGGGCTCTGGCAGGAGTGAGCTTGTAAAAAAGGCTCAAGTCCTACCAGAAGACACTTAGGGTCTTATTCCACACAAGGGGGACAGCTTCCGTTGAAAACTTGACTTCTGGCTACCGACCAGGGGCTCTGACGGGATCGAATTAGTGAAAAGTACCTTATATCTTATCGAAAGAATCCTGTGGTCTTATCCCACGCAGAGGGGGGGGGGGCTGCTTGTGTTCGTAACGTAAGTTTTTGCCACCGGAGAGGGGCTGCGACGGGGTTGAGTCTGTAAAAAGTACTTTAACTCTTATCAGTGGAAGCTTGGGTCACATTATACGCGGGAGGGTGAAGCTTGCGTTTAAAATGTAGATTTTGGCCATGACAAAGGGGTTTTACGGGATTAAGTTTGTAAAAAACAGCTCGAGTCTCATCAAAAAAATCCTGATGTCTTATTTCGGGCAGGGGAAGCTTGCATCTGAGGCGAAAATTTCGGCTGAACAGTTTAAACATAATGCCAACCTGGTGCCATGCATAGAAATGTGTGCAGGAGGAGTTTCCTGACAATGGCAGTCGATTGAAGTAGTGGTGCTGGTGGGGCGGAGGTGGGGTGATGTTGGTAAAAGGTGCTCTGGTGGTGTTGGGTTGCTCTTGGGCGGCGTCTCGTCTCGATTACTTTAAAATTACCCAGGTCGATGAAGAACAATGCTCTCGAATGTAGAAAAATGGGCTGCACTCTAGTCCATTTTTCATAATGTGGTGTGTACTGAAGTGGAATCATAGCGGAGTTCCTTTAAGCGGAACTTTACTGGAGTTTTTAACCGATTGCCAGGACAAAGCGTTTATGGATTGGTTGGAATATTTCCGAAAAGTGCTAGAACTGGTCCCCAGCCACGGACAAAATGAAGGAATGGTTCGTTCTTGGAAAGAGCACATTGGAGCTCCTAATGAAGGGCAACACTTTCGAAAGAGCGTTCTTTTTCTGCTCGTTCGCCTCAGCCAGTCAGTCAATCCACTAAAAGACCTTTTTTGCAAGATCACAAACCATAGCCAACTGTGGGGGTCGTATTAGGTTGCAGGAGGGTGGGCAGCAGGATCGTCTTTGCCGTGGAAAAAATGTTTTCGATCGTTCGGTTGTTAACTTTTCACTGGCTTTCCTGTTTCATACGCGCTGTATATCATCCCCCCCCCCTTCTCCCTAGACACTCAGCAGTTTTTGCGGAAAGCTTCGAAAAGTGGTAGGAAATTGAGAAATCTAGAAATTGGAGAGCTCGCAGACGAGTTGAGGAGGGGGGGAGGTCATATGGGCGAAAATTCTCATCAGTAGTACCTTCCAGGTCAGCCTCAGAGCTCTTAATTGACTCGCGACATTAAGTTAGCCTGGGCAGTGCTGATCCAACTCAAAGCACGTATACATTTGAGGTTCACAGCGAGGAGTCTTATTTGGTCACTGGGACAGGGGATTGTATTTGCCTTCGTGTAAAATGTTTTCGGTTGCTGATTTATCGCTTTCTCCTGTCTCTGGAACGTACATAGCCCCCGCGTCGACCTTCCCGTGATAAAAAGTGAAAGTGGTGGAAAGAAAAGACCCGCAGAATTGCAGGTAAAAATCTTACGGTAGAATGGGAAAGAGGTCGCATCATAGAAAGAACTTTTCATTTGGGGGGGGGGGGTCGTATTTTGCACGTAAGTTCCTCGACGGCGGCACGTGCTCTGATCATGAGAGTTTGTATGCCTCCATGATTTGCGCTGCAGAGCGCTCTTATCTGAGTCGCGCGTGTGGGTGGTTTCACTCGTCCACCCCCCCCTACCAACCTCACTATAGCCATCATCCTAACTACCAAATTCCTAAATTATCATGGCTCCTACCAAATTCCCAGAAAGCTTTCCAATTTTTCGAAAAACCGGCGTTGGTCGTATTCAATTAGCTACCAAAACCAACTATTAGAGACAGTCACTCTGCCGCCGCCGGCAATTAATGAGGACGGGAAGAGTGGAGGGGCTATAGTGCATATATGTAAAACGAGAAAAACCGTGAAAAGTCCACAATCGGAAAAATTTCATCGAGGTTCGGAAAAGCTACTGTCAAGGCCAGATAGGCTTTCCTCCTCAGCAACATCATGTGATGGTTCTCCCAACGGTGCTGTGTACACTGCGTGCATCATCCATTTTTGTGCAGTTCGGCTTGGTGGGGGGCCATTCTTGGCTATTGCTCATCGATCACTGCCGTTTCCTTTACTAGAAGACTACAAGAATTCTCCTGATAGAGCTACTGCAATTCGCAAGAGGTTTGTTATATCACTTGACAAAAGAGTCTTCAGGGTCACACCGAGGTGTGACGTGTTATCTGACAGCGACGGATGGCGAATGTGCAGAATGCCCTCCCAAGCCGAACAGCGCCGACATTTTTGTAATCCGGAGAAGGAAACTAGACTGGGAAAGAAGTCTAAATGTGCCAAACGAATTAGCAGGCCGTATGAAATATTGATAGCAACCTACCTTGCATGAAACCCAACACTCTCTCAACTTCCCAAGTACTCGCTGCAGTTTTTTGTTGGCTAGACATGTCCACCAAGGCTCTTTAGATTCGATTGCTTGCAGGGCACGAGCCTACATGGCGCAGTTCGACAACGAGGGGCATTTTGCACTCTTGTTACTTCCCATCGACGTGTGGAGCCATCTAGTGAGATATTTCATGAGCTTTCCAGCTGACAGGTTTTACTGTGATGACTGGACGAACTTGTTCCAGTTTTACAAGGGTTCACAGATTTCACTACAGTGAGATTTGTGAATTGGAACTAGCGAAGCAACGGAAGTACAAAAGCGGCCGCCCCCCCCCCCCCCCCTCTGCCCTCGCCCATTGCGCCGCCTACAATCTCCAACAGTCGTATGCATTGTACTTGGCACGGAAGCGAGTAAGAGCCGTACACAACTGTTGAACGCTAAGTACACCAAATGTGGCTATAAAATCCACCTATAACACTTACATATCAGGTGCTATTTCAAAGTGCAGAGTTGAGTTGCACTGAGAATTTACGTGGTTGGTTCAGTGCGTCTCGATTCTCTGAACCCGATTTCTATAGGGCATTTCCTCCATTTGATCGATTCATTTCTCCCCTCACATTAATCGTCAAATCCCTCGAATTATGGCCGGTCCTTTTCCAACACGTGTAGGTCCCCGACCCCTTATCACTCGACAGACTAGAACTCAATTCCCCGTGAAATTCCCGCTGGAGAGCTTGACCCTGAAACCGCGCGACGTCATTTGTTCGTCAGACATCTCGAATAACGTAGTCGCTCTGTGTGGCCCAACGGTCTTCACGGGGACACGTCCTGCCGTTGAGGAATCACTTTGTGAAATCCGATGCCCTCCTAAAAATTTCTCCTCCGATACGACCCCCGCTTCCTCGTACCCCATATTACCTACCGTCTTTTGGATTTCCATAGTTCCTGTTCTGGAGTTTTCTCAAGAACTCCTCCACTTTCTCCTCGAAAGCGTATCCGCTCAGGGTGCGGAAGATGGGGTGTAGCGCACTTGAAACCGGAACAATCAAGGGAAGTCAACAAGCGAAACATTACTCCCTGAGGCGAATACGACCCCTCCCTCTCTCCAGCGTCTAAGCACGGTCCCTCCCTCGCTGGTGTTCCCGAGCGTACATCGTGCATTCGTCTATCACCATGTCTTCACTACCTATTGGAGCTGGGGAAAACTTTCACAAAATACGACCCCCTTCGGAAGTTCCTGCTTTGATAGGATCCCCGGTTCCTTGTCCCCTTCCTACCTATCATCTTCCTGAATTTCCCCAACTTTCCACCACTTTCCTGTGGTTCTTTCCGGAAAGTCCTACACTTTTCGCTAAAAAGCTGGTGGCGTGGGAGGGGAAGGAGATGTTCATAGCTACTTGACCGAGAAAAAAGCCACAAAAAGTCGACAACGGGAAATATTTTTTAACAGTCACGACCCAACGACCTATTCTCTCCCTCGTGCAACCATAAGTGCAGTGTCTTCACAAGTCTCACGACCCGCCCGGTCCATCGAACCTTTGGCAGATGATATGACATCTTTGGATTCTTGACGAGGTTAGAGATCTTACCCTTCCCGTTTCACCCTCCCCATCGTTCATTAAAAGACCCCACCAAGAGCACTGAAAATCGAAAGTCCCTCTTGAAAAAGGCCGGAGATTTATCTCTCTAGAGTTGCGCTAGTGTGCAACCAGTGCAAGTGATTGTGAAAAAATCTCATAAGGGAGGATTTCTGATAATTCCCAAAGTGACATTTCTACCTTCTACTCAAGCTATTCACTTTCAGAAACTTTTATTAATAAGCACATATGAAAGGACTCAATAAAGGGAAAAACACCTTTATGAGAAGCTACGGGTTTCATCTATTCGTAAGCAGAAAAAAAAACTGAGGAATTGAAGCATCGTCAAAGGATTTTCGAGAAGTTTCACGCGCCGACTGATAAAGGAAACCCGTATAGAAACAAGGATTACCGAAAACGTTCTCCGGGCCCTGTTCGGCTTGGGAGGGCCTTTTGTACTATTCACCAGTTCATTTGACTGGTCCATGAAAACAAACGGCCTCCCCTTCGCTGAAACCTTTAAACCCTTGTGAAGTTGTTAAATGGTACAGATGAGTTCTGTAGCAACAAGAATTCACTCATCTTCACGATGTGGCCTGTTCAGTTTCGCTGAGTAGCATTTGGTGCCCCTACCAAGCCAAACTGGGCGTGTTCTCTATTATATTTTAGAACCCGCTGCTGCAAAGCAAGCGGAATCTCCCTCACGAGTATGTGAGGAATGTCGCCCCTAATGGGGGTCTGTTCGGGGTGGCAACTTCTGTAACCCACTTTGAGAACGTGGTCACCTATCTCGTCTCCCTTAGTCGTTGGTGATCAATTTGTCTGCCGTCGCCATACGCCATTTCGGCTCCAAACTGATATTTTGTTTTCATCCAGCAGAGAGAGAAGTGTGCAGAAAAACAGGAAGGAGCATGGAACGTGGTTGTCCAGCAGTTTTTGTTTCCTGGACTCATTGCTTGAGTAACTGGAGAACTAGCTTTTCCAGAAAACGAATATCACCTAGCTCATTAAAAAGTCATGTGAACGGCTGCAACCAACTTTAAGCACGTTAAGGTCTTCCAAGCGACAAAGGTGGGGAGGGGTGGCATTTTGTGCTTTCGCTGCTTCGCAATTTGTTTACAAGTCTCACTCTGGTGAAACCTGTGAACTCTTGTGAAGCTGGAGCAAGCTCGTCAGGCCATCGTGGTAAAACCTGTCAACTCTTGTAAGTTCATGAAATATCTCTCCAGATTGGTAGACACGTTGATGGGAAGTAGCGAAGGTGCTGAATGCCCCCTCCTCTTTCGCCGAGCTGCCCCTTCCTACCATTTCCCAGTGCGTCCTGGATATCCTCCCATTTGATTCCACAACTGCTTGAATAGGCGGAAGCCATAGAAGCACATTTCTAAGTCCGATTGATGATCATTATTCACGAATGCTTTCATGAGGGGCAAAAGCCCTCATCATCCATCACGACGGTACGATGAACGATCGCTTAAACTGCCGCAAGAATCCTGAGTTAGGCTGTCTTGAACCCAGGCGGAACTCGAAACCGTACCTCACGCATTTCGAGCGAGTGGAGTGGTAGGCCACGGGTAGCCGTTAGAGATAATTCCCGTGAAATACGATCCCCTCTCAAGATTTCCTTGTCTGTTATGACCCCTTTTCTGCAGCCTATCTATCGTGCCTTCTATCTTCCTATATTCTTCCAACTTTTTACCACTTTCCGCAAAAGAAACTGAAAACTGTCGTCGAGCAGGGGCGAGGGGGAAGGGATAGAGAAGGAAGCGTATAGGAAATTTGAACGGGAAAAACCAGAAAAACCAAGAAAAGTCAACGACAGAAATAATTTAACAACGGAAAAAAATCTTTAAAGGCGACCCCTCTCCCTCACTGCACCGACTATGTACGACCCCCTGCCTCGCTAGACATCCATAAAGTACGCTGTCCCCGGGGAGAGGGCAGTTATCATGATAAATCAACTTCGGAGCGCTTCAAAGATTTCGGCTGTCCGGCTCAGGGGACATTTTGCACTTGGCTGGTTTATTTTGCTAGCTCCTATGAAAAAAATTTGGTTAACCTGTTCGGTCTTTCGTAAGACCTGTTAACTGTTTTCGAAAGTGAACGAAGCTCATGCTATAGCATGACTTTACAGGAATGTGCAGGCTTATGGGAGGCATGACAGTGATAGAGGATAACCAATAAAATGTCCCCTCCAAGTCGAGTTTTCTTGAATGTTGTACGTTTTATTCATGTGCAATATAGTTAGAACAGAAAAAAAGGCTAATTACCCCTAAACAACCAGTCGTCACGGAAACTAAGCGCTTTTGAAATCCTCAATTCCTCTTACCGTTTCCTGGGTCCTAGATATCCTCAATATGCGGTCTAGGTCCACATGGCTCAACTACTCACTCAACCACCTCACAAAAATGCTGAGTTATGGGCAAAATTCCTGATCCCAGGAGAGGTTCGAAATCGCATTCACACTTTCCGAGTGAGGGGGGGTGGACATTCAACTAATAAAACAACTTCAGTGCGCTTAGGTTCGGCTTGGAGGGTATCTTGCACATTCGGTGGTTTTTTTTTTGTCAGATTCTGTGTACTTATAGGTCTGACCTCGACGAGACCCGTAGGCCCTTACTGACGGTGAACGTCATGCTACTCCATACAGGGCACGTCGTCCACTGGGTTAATCCTAGCAGGGGTGGAGAGGAGGGTTACAGAAATATAACTGGTAGGTGTGAGAAAATTTTTTAATAGTCGATTTTTCCTGTTTCACTGGGTGCTATTCACACCCTCTGAGAGAATTTCAATGGGGAAATCGCATTTGCTGGTCGTTGGGAGAGGGAGGAGGTCGTATCTCTTTTAAAAGAAATTTGCCGCCTACGAAAAAAACTTTTTTTCCGGCTGTTGACTTTTCGCGGTTTTCAGAACTACTCTACGACGATACGATTTTCGATAGTGAAATTAGTAACTAGTCAGTGACGATCTCCTCCTTCCCCCACCCATCCCCTCTCCCCTTCAACGGCAAATTTTGAATCAAAAACTAGAAAAATTTGTGGAGAAGTGGAAAAATGATAGAAAATGCGGTAATTTGGCAAGGTAGTAGGTGCGATTGGGAGGAAGGTCGTAGCAAAGGAAGAGGTCGTGCTTTTCAAAAATCTTCTCAGTGGCAGAACATGCACTGGTTGCATGGCTTCACAGAAACTAACGGGTTTTACAGGAGGCATCGGCAGTGATCGATGACTAGCAGCGAAATGCCCCTACCAAGCCATTTTTTACACCTGCAACCTCTTTTTTTGTGTTGCTGTGCATGTGGACGATTATATTTAGAACAAAAAGCCCTAACAACGAACCGTGACCGGAAGTGAGAGCTTTTAAAATCCTCATTTCCGGCCCCAGCTCGTTTGCTACTTGAACGTTCGCAAAGGAAAGGGACGAAAAAAGAACGAAAAATAGTACGAATTGTGAATCCAGTGGAAGGAATTGGAAGAGCTCAGTGATATCGTGAGCAGTCAACAGATACGTTGGCATGGGGAAAGGGTTGTTAAATGATTTTGTTGGAAAATGAAAGCCTCTAGGGAATGCGCATCGATGCTTTTTTTCTCTGGGATCTATGTGGCAACAAAATAACTACATGGCCATATATTTTGCCATAAGCGGTAGTTGGGAGGGTCGATTCGGAACGGATGCCTTAGAAGATGAACGAGACGACGAGTCAATTGGAGTGCGCGTTTTCCGCTTCTCGATCATAGTCATTTCCGGGGTTTTTGTGCCCGACAATTTCATCACCTTTAGCGCTCCTCGCGGACTGAAGGCTGAAAAGACAAACAACGATGGCGTCGTCGAGAACTCACACAAAATTAATGAGCGATGCACATTTGTCATTCATCACCTCCGATAAATGATGAATGTGTCATCTACACAATGCCCCCCCCCTCCCCTTTCGAACAAATTGATGACATTCACGCGTTCTGTTCCGCTTTTTTCTGGTTCCTTCCGTGAACAGCCTGCAAAAGAGCATTTTGTTCCCGCGCGTGAATTCGATTTCGCTCTGAACCTCTCAACTTGGATGCCACATGAATTCACCCTTGCATTTGCTCAGCATAATCCACTTTCGACTCCTGCGATGCCCCGCAGCAGTCACTCCCCGTCAAACGAACAACTCACTTTGGCATACCATAGTAAGCAAAAATTGTTATTGAGAAAGGATCAACTTCCCTACGTGTTGGGACCGGAAAGACCAGAACAAAAAGTTTTTTCTCAGAAAATAAGGTATATTTTGCTAGATTTATACCCTTCTGATGGCCTTTCAGATGGTTGTTTCCTAGCAGCTTTTTTATTTATGCGCCATCAAGCCGCTTGAGTTTTGACCGGAAGGTGCAGCGCGTCGTTTAAAGGATCCAACAAGGGAAGGGACACGTGCTAGCTGGGAAGGTATCGTATTTGATCGATGGAGACGTAGCAGGAATTTGCCCGTGCTCGAAAAAAAAACAAGAAAAAAGAAGGAAAAAGGAAAACATTTTGAGTGCATCAGAAAAGTTTTCCGGTTCTTGAACGGTTTTTATCGCTTCATGTGGGCTATATCCCCCCTCCCCCCTACACCACTTCCTATTCAGTTCCCAGGCGCGCAGAACTACTATATAGCCAATATTTCTGAGAGTCCCCACTCCTCGACGACGGTTTCTAGGAAGAAAGTGAAAACGTTTCTGTAGAGTGACACAAAAGGTAAGAAATTGACAAAATTTGGTGGGGAGGGGGACGTCTTTTACTGGCCCTTTTAATCGTTTCAGTTCAGGATGTAGCATCCTTCGGAGAATGAAATCAGGGAAGGCAGTGGTACGCGGTTGCTGTAAAGGGGGATCGTATTTGGTCGAAGAGGGCCCATCTGCCATTGCTAGGGGTTTTTCCAAGCACAATAGAATTTTTCTCACCCATTGACCTTACAAAATTTTTTCCGTTCCATGTCATTGTACCCCTTTGGTTCCCAAGCGCTGGTCGACTGCCATTTTTGAAAGTTGTTTCTGAGTAGTTGGGTGGTGAGATCCTCCTCCTCCTCCCCCACCATTCCTCGACGGCAGTCCCCGAGAAAAACTGGAAAATTTTACGAATTTTCTGGAGAACTGGCAAAAATGATAGAAAAAGGAGAAATTGAGGGGAAAACACCTAGGAAACCGGGAAATTTTGAGGGAGAACACCCCTTCGGAAGAGAACGGGTCACCGCCTTTTCATTCTTTTTTTGGGAGAGGGTCGTACCAATCCTCAGTTTTTTTCCGCGACGTGATGCTTGACCCTGCTTCTTCCATCCCCTCCACCCGATGGCAGATTTGTGGGGAACAAAATGGAAAAATTCCTTTCCCCAGAAAAAGACGTGGAAGGTTGGGGAAATTTGGGGAGGGTTAGAGGTTCGCCCGACACCGCTACTTTTCCCATACCAATGTCGACCCTCTGTTCCCCAGGAGTCAGCTAGGAAGTTTATGTTGTGACGATGAATCCAAACTAGCTAGTATTTCCTAACTAATTGCCTCGGTCTGTTGTGGCGCTTCCGCGTCAATTGATTAAGTCCCGGTACAAATGTTGACATAGCTCCACTTGCAGTTTGGAGGAATTTCTGAAGAACTGGAAGGAGTGGGTGGGGGGGGGAAGTTGGGAAATTGGGAAGATGGTGGATAGGATGGAGAAGAGAGGGGGGGGATCGCATTGGTACCTTTACCCCACACATGTGATGCTGTGCCCTGTTTGAACGTGAGATCTCTCTGCAACCCCCTCTCCTCAGAGGATTATAACTCGTTGAAAATATGCGCGAAGTGTGGGAATAGTAGTCCATTCCCTCGAGCCTCACCAAGAATTTTTAACAATTTTCGGGCTTTTTCCGCATTTCCGACTACATCGTCAAGGCTGAGCGAGTAGAAAGTTTTTTCATTGACGGAATCAATTTGACGAATTCGCTAAGGCTATCAATTTCATGCCATCTTTTCCAAGAGTATCGACACGTTGGATAAAGAGGCGTGAAGAAATGCATGGGGAATGTGGTGGCGCTTTTGGCGCTCTTCGTTAGTTTGATTGATCCACACAGCCTGGAATGTTGAGGAGCTTGGGCCAACAAGTCGGCCAACACACCAGATTCTGATTGTTTAGCATTAGTCTGGGCACACGTCCCTCTTTTTTGGCTCCTTCCCAAAGTTACTCTCAGGTTGTACCCAATGAATGAAAGGATTTGGCGCGTGCAAAAAAAGTCTCAGAAAACGGCTCTCAGTCGTTAATGTCTCAAGGAGTCGACGATAGGCGATCGCTTCCTTCCGTCTAACCACCGGTAACCACCATCTAACAGGAAACAGGAAATGCGAAAATGGGTAGAAATTCATGAGAAAAAAAACTCACATCGTCGGCATGTTGGCTGATGAATTAATTTATACCAATGGATTATTTGAAGGAGAAATTGAATATTGCACCTGCTCTCGAAGTGAGTGAGACCTTCGAGAAGTCTGTTGAGCAATTAAAATCACGATAGTATGAAAAGCCGTGGTGGCGCACTGCCAACTCGTCGCGCCATGCTCCGCCCCTTCCCCCGTCCATCTGCCGAAGAAAAGCCCTCGCGCATTGCGGAAATGTCCTCATATCAAATAAGAGTTCTACAACAGATTCAAGGGATTCTTTAGAATTCAACGGGTGACTTTGACGGAGTTTTTCTGTTTCCACATAAGTCAATTCTCTCTTGAGCACTTCTTCATTCATAGCCTTCACTAGCAGCACAACTTCGAAGACGCTTAAATGGTGCAGGTCGGCGACCTGGGGGGGGGTACATTTTGCACTTCTGCTGCTTCACTAGTTCCGGCTTGCAAGTCTCACCTGATGAAACCTGTGAACACTTGTGAAGATTGAGCTATTTGTCCACCAACCATGGCAAAACCTGTGAGCTCCTACAAGCTCATGGAATAGCTCTCTACATATCTCGACACGTCCATGGGAAGTGTGAAAGTGCATGCCTCCCCATCCCCTCCATCGCCGATCTGCATCAAAACGGCTGACATCTTTATAGGCCAGGTGTTTCCTCTTGATACTGCCTAAACCGTCAGGCCGTGTCTTAGCTCTGCATAGTAAATGTAACTCCCAGTGCCAGTGGAAACAGTCGCACAACGTCTAAACAGTCTTGGCAAGGTCGGTAATGTTACGAATCCTCCAGCGAAGGGGGTTGCTGGATGAGAGGGGAGGGGTCATATATCCCTTGAAAAATGTTATCGGTTGTTGAGTTTTCTCGGTTTTCAGCGTTTGGAAGCGCTACGCACTCCCATCCCCCCCCCCTTCCGCAACGCTCTGCGGTAGTTTTTTCAGGGAAATTGGGAACTCCAGGAGAATTTCCGAAAGAAAAGTCCCGAAAAGGTGGTAGGGCCATGGACATACTGGAAGACAGGTATGGGAGGGGGAGTGGTCGTACCAGAGAGGAAGCTTTGAGGGGGAAATCGCCTTTTTTCAAAAAAATTTACCATACAGGCAGGACGTGCCCTTCCCCATTCTGGAAAGTACATATAAGCGTTTTATCATTTTAGATGCATTAACTCTGAGGGGTAGTGGCAAGTGATCCGGATGGGGTGTATGTGGCATGTGATCGCTCACTACGCCGAAAGCTTCTCGGGGTGATAATCGTGATACGCTCAGATGCCCCAAGCTGAAGAAACTTATCTGGGATTTTGAGTTAGTGTCAGATACGTCTGGGAGAGTGAAAACAGTGGCTTACACATTGGTCGGACCCCTCAACCCATTGTATAGGCCAAATCGCATATAATAAGCCACTACGATTAAAAGTTACGTAGAATACATGGTGCATAACCTGAAGAGATTGGAAAACGGCGAAAAATCCGTTCATTATGGATGGGCGTGGAATTGAACACTCCAGTACCCGGGTGGCATACTCTGAACCATTAACATCATTTTTGAAGATAAAACTAGCTTTTAGTGGATGTAGGATGGGTAGTACATCCTGAAAAGGGTAGATTAGCGCCAATCGGATTATCAATCGAAAAGGAAAGATCGGATGCCTCTTTTTGTGCACCAACGTTCATGCAAAGAGCTTTCAGGTCGTCCAGCACCGTCAGTGGAATGGTTTGACAACAACGGACAGCTTATCAGCGATTCGGAACAATTCAAAGTGAGACCAAAGGTGTTCTCCAGCTTTTACCCGAGAATTCTTTTTTTCTCAGATAGAAAACGCTGAACTGAGCACGGTTTTGACTATCAAACGCCTACGAGTGGAAGATCGTGGAGAGTTCAAGTTGAGAATACGAAATCGATGTGGCGAAGACTCGTTCTCGATTGGTATTCAGGTAACGTTTGAATCTGCTTTGAGTCATCTTCTTTTGGAGTGCTGGGGGCTGAAGGAAGGCTTGTGAGTGGTGAACTCGAATGTTTGAAAAAAGAAGGAGCTTCAAGATAATTTAGGAGCAGTTCGACTCGGTGGGGGCATTCCGCTGCGCTCCATCGACCACTACCGATGCCTCCTGTGGAGACTTGTACTTTACTGAAAGGCAATACAAGGCAGCAGCTTTGCTTATACTTGAAAAATGTTTACGGGTCTCATCAAGGTGAAACGTCTACTTCAGTTAGGCCTAGTAAAGCTTCTACCGAAAGTGCAAACTGTCTCCCCTGCTATCCCCCTCTCTCTCCTCCCCCCCCCCCCCCCATAAGCCGCACAGCACCATAATTCATTCCAAAGGAGCCACAAGATCAGAAAGGTTCTAAACGCTCATCAGAAGTTACTCATTCCGAAGCATATCACCTCAGTATTCCAGGCTGATGAAGTGCTTACGATAAGCGCAGAAATATATTTGGGATACACCAGAAATCCTACCCCTGTGAGGAACAAAGCGGCATTTGAATACGATTCTCCGTGCAGTGACTAGAGAGCGGATAGGTCCTGCCCGTTCAAGAAATTTTTTCAAAATACGACCCCCCCCCTGCTTTCGGGATTTCTTCCTTTGGTGCCGTCCCTTTTCCTGCCATCCTTACCTAAATTTTCCCAATTTCCTACAACTTTTCGACTTCTTTTCGAATTTCTTTTTGGCCAAAAATTTGCCGAATTGGAGCGAGGGGGACGGGGGAGGAAAGCAGTCGTTGAAACGGGAAATAGGACAAAGTCGACAACCGGAACCTTTTTTCTCAGGCGGAGTGGACCCGTCTCACCGCTACTACAGCGGACCAAATGCACCTCCTCCCCCTACTGAGGATCCCCAACATACGACGTGCCGATTTTGTAAGTCAGCTCTGGCGTAAGGTCCAGATTTTAGTCTCGGTTGGGGTCAAACCTTTCGCCCCTAACGCAGCGTCCTCAGGTTCAGCTCCCAGACGAGTGTGGGAGGGTAAAATCGAGATCGGTGCTGGGTGATGTCACTTCGCAAGACATTAGCTTCGCCTTCCTTTTTCCAAACGAACACGGAGACATATTCATTGCTTTTCCCCACGCTCAAGCTACGTGCAAAAACGACGACGAGTTGTGTTTATACAAAATGCAATGTTTGGATTGCTTTCCTAGGCAGGGTCTTTGGCTTCCCGACTTCAGAAATGGACTTTCCCCATAGGGTTTTTGGAATGCACTTCCAAACACGCTTCTCATCCCAAACTCTCCCGAGCGTTCATTACATTTGCGAAGAAAATTGATGAGATGACGGGATAATTGCGTAATTACACGTCGTGCACCTGCAGCGAGAATTCCCTCGAAAAAAAAAGTTGAAGTAGTTCTGCTCAAATTTGGCGCGACTTCCATCTTGCCAAGGGATGGCATTTGGAGTTACACCTTCAGCTCAAAAATATATTAAAATATCTAAATAAATAAATAAAAAATATCTACCTAGTGAAAGGCATAAATAATAGCAAGAACGAAAATGTATGAAAAGTTCAAAAAGTATATCAAGGGCGCTGTTCGACTTGGGAGGGGCATTTTGCACTTTCGCTTGTTCCTTTTGCTAGTTCATGTTAACTAGTAGGTTGATTCTCGCGAAGCTGCAAAATGGTGCAGGGTAGTCAATCTGGTTACATGAATTTGCAGGGCTTCAGAAGGTGCTCTGTATTAGGGTTAGTAGAATACCGATGCCCCCTCCTCCTCCTCCCAAGCAGAACTGCGCCTAGAAAACTTCAAGCATCTGACTGGAATTCAGGACATCACTCTCCGTTCTAGTGCCATCCTGAGATAAGCTACCTAATTTTATATGCATAACTTCTCGTTTCCCGTGGCCTGCTACGCTGTTTCTGACCTCATTTGCCACACTGGGAAGTGTTCTGGGGAACAAGTACAAGCTTGTGAACGCCCTTGGCTTTGTGGAAGATGTCCTTCCCTCACGTTTCGGGATGTTCTTGTAGAACAAGGCACACTCTGAAGAGTCACCAATAAAGCAGTCCTTTTTGAAGTCACCTAGTTAAAGGGGGAGAGTATGCGTTCTGCTGACAGAGGTTTCTACTAATGTGCAAGAGCGTAGAAAGTAATAATGTAGGAGTTTGGGGAGGGGGGGGGTTGTGCCCGGACCACGTTGTATTACGTTGGAGATCCTCGACGAGGGAGTCGTATTTAGATGGGAGAGGGGCCGTATTTGACTTTGGGCAAAATTTTTGGTTCGCTGAAATATCACATTACGCACGCGCTGTATATCTCCCTAATCAGTAGCACTTCAAAGCTGTTTTTTCTAGTAGCTGAGTTCACCCTCCCCTGTCCCCCCCTAGTCGGCAGTGTCGCAAAAACTTATTTCCGATAGCTGTATTGGCCCCTTCCTCTCTAAGCGGCGGCAACTTTTTGGCAACGTTTGTTAAGGAGAACGGGGTAGCTTGTGGAGGGGGTGATAGGGATGTGAGAATATGAGGGAAGGGAGGGGTGTATTCAGCAAAAATTCTCCCCAACGCCAGCAAGTGCCGTGTTTCTATGACGAAATCTTTTTCGAAGAAATCTCAGTTAAGGAGGTGTAAAGAGACACAGGACGTTGGGCGTTCGGGCGTTCAATCAAAGGAGGGCAGTCAGGTGTAGACAGTGGTGGGAAGGGGAGGGATTCGTGCAAACCAGCCGAATTTTCTTGAAATTCACATTTTCGCTGACGCTGCAGATGCTGCTCCAGGGCGGAAGGTGCTTTTTCACAGGGAATGAGTGGAAGCGGTATCGCTAAATTCGTTGAAAAAGGAGGATGCGGGGCAAGTGGGCGCCGTTTGGGGGGGGGTCCAATCCATATTCAGCTAAGCTTTCCATCCTTTCGAGGCTGCTAACTTTTCCCTTAACATGAAACACGCTGATTTGCACACCGTCTGGTCCTATGCTATTGTGTAAGCCATGTTGCCTTACAATTTACCGCTGGTCGAGTTCAACTGAACATAATAGGCGCAGTTCGGCTTGGGAAGGGCACCAAGTGGTACTCAGTAAATAGACCACTTTGTGAAGTCCTGTAAGCTCCTGTAATCAAAGTGACTTCCTTCGTATCTTTCGGCAGCTTCAAGAGAATTTGCAAGTTCATCAGAAGAAACCCATTTGTTAACATGAACTGTCAAGGGAGACCCCCTAAACCGAACAGGGCCCATAAAGTTTCGCAGGTAACGAAAGTACGGCTGAACGAATGCGAGCAGTTTTTCAGCGCTCTCGGCTTAAAGCTATAGCCCGCATGCCGTCGTTGCCGCTTGTCGGCAACTTGTCAACTTTAAAGCACAAAAAATGTCTCATATGACATGCGAATGTTGCATTCAAAATGCTACTGCACTTCTAAATAGAACTACAATGCGTGCTTCCTCCCAAAAAGGGATCGGTCAGCGCCAAGAACTTTATTCTTATCCTTTCATGTGAAAAATTAGGTTGGGCCAAATGAAAAGCTAATGAGCTGAAGATTATCCCCAGCGCTAATTGCTCTTCTGCGCGTGCGGCAAACCTAAATCTGGTCTCATCTCAGAGAGTACTGCATGTCCTCAAGCGGGCATGTATTACGCTGGGAATCCCCAAGGAGGGGAGGGGAGGGGGAGAGGTGTTGTATTTGGTTGCTGGAGGTGAGAAGAGACGTCTCTGGTTTAACACTTCTTTCCCACGGCTGATTTCCTAAGTTTCATGCGCGCAATGTACTTCCCCCCCCGGTGTTCACCTCACCCCACCCTGTCGACAGCGCTGGAAAACTACAATTTCTAACTTTGTGAATTTGTAGTAGTTCGATTAATATGTTTACCCCTCTCCCGTTTGACAGCAAATGTGAGAAACAGTCGTTAAGATGGTTAGACGTTGTAAGAGGGGGGATCGCACCGAAGGAGAAAACTAGGGACAGGGTACCTCTGACTTTAGGGGATCCCAGCGAGTGGGGGACGGCCTATTTGGTCGGAGAAAGTAGTTTGTTCTTGGGGAAAAACGCTTTGATTGTAGACACTTCTCGGTTTCTCCCGTTTCACTGGCGCTGACCCCCCTCCCCCTCTACCCCAAATTTACCCACTTCTTCCATACATATATTTCTCCTCTTTATTGTGGTGCCGCAAAAATGCCATACAACACTATCTGTGTGAACTGAAACTAGTAGTTGATCGGTGGCAATTTCACATCCCCCCTCACCCTGCGCAGTAGTTGCCTCTGGGAAAAACTGGAAAGCATCTCCGCAAATATGCTAGAGAGTTAGGGAGAATAGAGGAAGGTGGGAGAATGCGTCTGAGAAAGGTAGGATGGGCTATGAGGTGGGGACTCGTACTAGAGTAGGAAGTTTCGCGAGGGGTCATATACTGCAAGGCTTTTTCCCAACAGTAAGGCAAGCCCTACTGGAAGGGGGAGCGTCTTTTCCAGAGAACTTCTTTGCCGAAGATTCTCCCTAACCCCAAGACATGCAGTGCCCTCGAGAGAATCATGTGGATTCCTAAACTTGATGTTTGACGCTTTAACGCAAAAATAGCCTTGTACTCCTGCTCTTGGGAACACAAAAACCTGTTTTCTAAAGAATCCTCTCTACAAACAGTCCGCTGTTCGCGTGCCCCCCCCCCAGACAAAATGTAATTTACCATAAAGTGATCCCTCCTTCCCTGCGGGATCGATTCTTGTCCAATTTAGCTGTTTTCATCCCTGACTTCGCATCGGGATGAAGGAGGGGGAAGGGGATAAAAGCCTTTGGTGTGCCCCAAGTCGTCGCCATGTTTCCACCCCCCCCCATCCCCTCTCTCTCTCCCCTCCCCGAAGTTGATAGCGTTGCTATTTACTGTTTCTGGATTTGTGGTAGGTGGCCTAAAGAGGAGAAAATTGGGAGGGGAGAGGGTCGTATTTGCCAAAGATTTCCCCAGCGCCGGCCCTTGTTGTTTGATGCTTCAGCTCCGAAATCACAAAGTACTCCTGATCTTGGGAATACAAAAACCTGTTCTCCAACAAATCCTCTCTCCAAACAGTCCTGCTATTCGCGTGCACCCCCCCCCCTTCAAACAGACGTACTAGACAAAGCGAAACATTTAACAGGTACACAGAAACTCACGTGCCTGCAGCATTTGAGCCCTGAAATTGAAAATAGCCCATTAAGACGAGTGAAATAATCGTAGAGGGTGGAAATGTGAGAGAAAAGTCTGGTTGTCTCAAATCAAATAGGAATCGTTTACCGTGGGGATCACCATCGTGATGGTGGCCAGCGAATTGTTTGCCACAGTCGGCCGAAGCTGGAGCGTCCAGACTGAGACGTCTCTCCTAACGAATACTTGTGGTGTAGGTGAATGTGACAGGCGTTGTCCCCCAGGGATTTGGTCCTCCGACTGCAAAGTTGTTTCTCAACACCATTGCGAACGGCAATTCCATTGCACACCATCAACACATCCATTTCTGAACGTCTTACATCCACTTGGAAAATGAACTTTTGTACTTTTTTTGACTATTCCTGAGGTTACAGCGTTCTCTTTGGTTACAGTGTTCGGATGTTTATCGTAGTTTTTGAGGCGCTGTTCGGCTTGGAAGGGGCGTTTCGCACTTTCCTTAGTTCCTTGCAATAGTTCATGTTAAGTAACAGGTAAACTCTTGTTAGGCTGCGAAATGGTACAAGTGAGCTGCTGTGGTTACAAGACTTTACAGAGCTTCACAAGATGCTTGTAAAACTTCAGCTGAGACTCACTCAGTGCCCCCACCGAGCCAAACTGCGCCGTTTCCAATTCAGTTTCCTTCCTACATAGCGTAATGAGCCTCTATCGGGTTATTGTTTGTGCTAGCATGTACACTTGCTGCAGCTTATGTCCTCAAATATTTGCTCTGAGGTCGGGAGGGGGGGGGCACCGATTTTGCAGGCACTGGTTCTTTAATATTTGGACAATTAAAAACTTTCCAAAGCTGACAAGCCTGTTAATCTGTTGTTTTCGTAATTATCCTCCCCTGGTCCTAAATGCTCCTGCAAGCGCTGCCTGCGAGACAGACTGGAGCTAGCAGTCTATTGTCAGACATTGCGACAGGAGCCTGCCGCAAGGGGGAAATGTGGCGAGGGAGGTGGGGGGGGGGGGAGGTAGAGGGCGAATTAAAGCCCCAAGATGAAACTCTTTATAGGGAGAAAAAGATTTCTCTTCACATCGCTGAAAAATTGAAGCAACCTTTTAGCTTTTCGAAAAGGAAGCTTTCCCCTTGTATAGAAGGAGTCCAACGAAAACGCTGGAAGAGGGACCGTACTTAGTTTGGTGGGAGCGAGAGAGAGAGAGAGAGAGAGAGAGAGAGAGAGAGAGAGAGAGAGAGAGAGAGAGAGAGAACTAGAGAGGGAGATCTATTTGATTCCGGATTCCGAATGTATTTGAGTTTTCAAGGGTGAAGAAACTTGGGAAAGAATAGAGATTTCAAATATTTCATCGCACTCCGGCTCTAGAGGGCATTTTGCTGGTTCACATCGATTACTGCTGTAGATGCCTACATGTCTTACCAAGGTGTGACGTATAACTTACCTAACTTGACAGAAACTAGCAAAAGAAACTGGTCTAGCAAAAGTGCACGTGCTCCCCTCCTCCTCCCCTCAAAGCCGAACAGCGCCAATCCCTACAATTTCTACCATTTCTGCCCGTACTCTCCACGAGGTTGGTAATGAGTTCCTGGGGAAGGGCATTTCACTCCTCAATCAGTGCATTTGACAATTGCTGGATCGTCATTGGTGCATTTGGTCGTGCTGCAATGCGTCTACCCAGTGCATCCCACACGTGCTCGATGGGATTTAGGTCGGGGGAACGGGCGGGCCACTCCATTCGCCGGATATCCTCTCGTTCTAGAAGCTCCTCCACCTGTGCTGTTCGATGCGGTCGCGCATTGTCATCCATGAAAATGAAGTCAGGGCCGATTGCAGCTCTGAAAAGACGGACATGATGTAGGAGAACCTCGTCGCAGTAACGCTGACTGGTGAGGGTTCCATGCTCAAAAATCTGGAGGTCAGTACGGCCATGCAACATGATGCCTCCCCATACCATAACACCTCGACCACCAGTACGATCACGTTCGACAATGTTTCCGGGGAGTTGCGTGTTCCCACCTCTCGCCATATGAGGGTGCGTCCAGAATCACTGCTCAGACTGAACCTGCTCTCATCCGAAAAGAGCACACGGCTCCATTCCTCATCGGTCCATTCGCCATGCTCCTGGCACCACCGTAAACGGTCTCGCCGATGCGCGGGGGTCAAAGGAACACAACGTAACGGTCGGGCGAAGAGACCACCACCATGCAGTCGTCTTGCCACTGTAGTGCGTGAGATGGCTTGCCCTAGAGTCCTGTTAAACGTCGTTGCAATAGCCGAAGCCGACTGACGAGGATCTCTTCTTGCCTGCTGCACAATGTAGCGGTCGTCCCTTGGTGTAGTTGTCCTTGGCCACCTCCTCGGCGGCAGCTACGAAAGGTTCGGAACGCTCTCTGCACGTGAAACAACGCTGTGAGCGATACCATCCAGGACTGTATACGACCTATGCGCTTCCTCGAGTGAAGTCATCCAGATGCTCTCTTCGGGACATGATGTATCGAAGGATACTACCACAGTTCTTTGCAGCTACTCGTTGATTGAGAAAAAAATTTTTTCATACCCATAGACTGCCTCGATTTGCGCGGTCGGCCATATTTGGCACTTTATTCAAGCTCTTCTTCCACCGAGAAAAGTCTAGCTTCCTGTGCATATCCCTTAGGCGAGTGGCAACATGCTTTCATTTACTTCCACCCAGTCATTAGTGTTTTATGTTACTTTATCCATCTCGCCCCTAAGTTTTGCACACCAGTGTATGAACCGGTGACCCGCGCGCATAAGTAATTCACCCGCTCTTCTTAGAAAAAATTGCTCAGGTGCGTCGGTGGTGTCAGACGTTGGGATTGTTGAAGAAACGGAACCCCTTGCTCTACTCAACCGATTAACAACCCAGGTCCACATCTGGCATACGATTATTTACTGGATTGGTGATTTGAAAGCACTTTCCACGTTGGGAAGCACTTTCCATGCTCGAACTATGAGCGGTTTTTCTCATCGGTGCCCTCCCCCTTCTTTGCCATCTTACAATCGCGATCCATCTACCGCTCCTCCACGTTCGCATCGGGGAGCGGGGACCTTGTGCTCTTTTGGCTGGTGTACCCCTTAATTCACCATCTTGCAAGGTGGGCACCACCGAGAAAAGCGCAATGGTCCAAGTGGCCTCGTATATTGAACATGGAGCATTCCTCTGATCATTTCTCATATCACAATTTTGACGGGTTAAATCCAATCTTTCGTTGAGCTATCTGCATCTTCTTTCCAATTCGGTCCCGCTTCTGCAGCTCAAGCCGTGATCCTGGCAGGACTAAGGGAGCATTCACAGGGATGGTGTTACTACAGATCAGGGCACGTCCTGCCGTTGAGGATAAATTTTGCATAATTCGATCCCCCTGAACATTCCTATTCTGCTGCGACTTTTCTCAACCGGAATTCCGCTCACCAGCTTTCCAAACCTCCCCACCTTCCTATCACTTTACCAGAAAAATCTCCTACCAGAAAAATCTCCAGTTTTCCTTCGAAAACTGTCGTCCGGCAAGGGAGGAGGGGTGAGGGGGTGGGAGGAATTTAGCGCGATCTGGCGTATATGAAACAGAAACTATCACAGTTTCATCGGAAACTTTTCTCTCAAAGTGGCAAATACGACCCCTCCCGTTCGGCAAATGCGAACTCCCTCGCTGGGCACCCACTAGCGTACGACGTCCCCTGCTAAAAATGTCGCTAGGGAGTGTCTTGGTGACATAAACCTTAGATCGCTCGTGAGTTTTTTCCGGAATATGTCAGCTGGGAACAGCTAGATATTTTTATATACATCTGCTGCACCCTTCTGACATCAGTGCTGTCCGTCCTTTCCACTTCACGCCCCTCCCCCCTAAGAGCAGTGCACTATTTTTCAACCGGTTTTATATTGGTTCCACATTATTTACGGCATTTCCCTAGGAAGTTTCACCTTGAAATCCAATCCACCCAACGTCACGTGCCTATACACAGCGCCCACCTCAGTGACTCAACGCCGTCCTTTATCACGTTTCCGCTAATTAACGACTTGGACTTTGCTACAAATTTTTTTTCTATTGTTCAAGTTCAAATGTCCTTTATCACGTTTCCGCTAATTAACGACTTGGACTTTGCTACAAATTTTTTTCTATTGTTCAAGTTCAAATGGCTCATAAAAATTGAACGACAATTGCTATATTAAGCTTAGTACGACCAAGGCATGAGGGCACGTCTTGCGTAGGGACGGGGAGTTATATTTTGTTTCTGGAAATGGAGGAGGGTTGCATTAGCCTTTGAAAAAATGTTTTTGCAAGTTGAATTTTTTCTTTTGTTCCGGTTTCCAGTGCGGTGCACACCCTTCTCTCGCTTGACGAAAGTTTTCTGAAGGAAAGCTGGAAGGAAGCTGGGAGAATTTGAGGGAGATGGTCGGTAGTACATATGCGGGTCTGGGAAGAGGTGGGGAGGGTGTCGTACCAGTGGAGGGATTTCTAAGTGGGAGGGTGGATTTTGTAGATAATTTCCCCAACGGCA
>MU913163.1:18519-37141 GCA_036418165.1 Cooperia oncophora
CCTTCAAACTGGCTGCGTTCATACAGTGCGGTTGCGAAGGAGAACAATCCAGAGATTAGCTGTGGAGAGTCTTCCGCGAAGTCACAGTCGTAGAGCGAGAATCAGATTCAGTATAGAACTTTTTCGACCATTGCAGCGTTCCAGCAATAAGCGAGGTGCGCGGCCGAATCGCTCGAGTCGCGAAGTATGAACGCGGTTGTATCTCGCGCTACAATCTTGTAGTTGAAGAGAAATATGTTCTATCTATCCTCTTCGGAGTCATTCAGATGATGAGCGTCTATTCGACAAAATCTCCTTTTTGCTGTTTCCATCCTCCCGAGGTCACTCAGAGTCTTTCAAGGTTTAGAGACACTTCCGCAATGAGTTGCTGGCTGATCCCTCATTTGGACCCACTCGGCTATACCTCACTCAGTTATTCGCTCCACCGCGATTCAGACTTGACTGTTCTGTTAGGAGCAGGGTTTTAATGCCAATGAAATTCACTCATAAGCATGCAATGGTCTCCATGGCCTTCCACGGTCGTAAAGAACACGTTATGTTTCTTGGTGGTCTAATTGGAACCAATAATCCTTCAGCGTTTTTTTTTCGGCTACCCGCTATTTACACAACGATTTCTGATAGCACACTCGTAAATCCAAGGAAATAGGCAGCAAAAACGTGATTTCGATAGGTAGCAATTAAAAAGCGAGATTATACTACTCCGAGCTTCCAGGAGAAGTGCTTTTTGCACTCCGTCGTGCTCAGCAACGGGTGTTATCGAGGCAGGTAGCCGTCAACGACTTTTCACCACAACCACCCACCCAACACTACTGGCGCCAACGCCACCACCTCCCTCAGACAACTGCCATTAATCAATGTCGACTAAACCGTCTAACCATCGTGTGTGTGTGCGGGAGATGTAAGGAGGGATAGGGAGGGAAGCGGATGGATAAAAACCGTCAAGGCGTCGAGTACCGGCCATCAATCTGGCGCTGTAACCAAAAAAGGCCGTCGCCACCGTGCATAGGTGTGTCTCTGGTTGGAATGGAAAAACTGGCGTGTGAAACTACCTGATCGGCGCCAAATCGCGCGATCGCCATTGCTAATACTGTCTGGAATCGATCCGTTCGGGTAACGTTTCTAATAGGCGTGAGAACTGTGAGAACTACCAGTCAGTGGTAAAAAGGCCCAGAAACGGGTTCTGTTCGTTGAGTAACGGTTGTCATCCCGATCGGAATTGATCCATAGCGAAGATGGGCCATATGTTGGGATGTGAACGAATTTCTGATGCTGTTCGTGTAATTACCATCACCGCCGTGCACCCATATAGGCCTATTGGATATGGTGGTTAGACGGGGAAGCGAAATGGGTGTGGAAGACTGGCGGCGACGCAGTTTAGGAAGACGATCGTCGTCGTCGTCGTCGTCGTCAAACTTTTATTGTGAACAGGTTTCTGTTGCAGCAGCAGCCACCTACCCAAACAGCCATCGTCGTCGCCGCTTTCAGATGAGAATCTTATGCCGCTTATCACTCGAAAAACAATTCCTAGGCGAGAACACAAAGATTGCCTCGATACAGGGCCAAGGGAAACCTTCTGGGATCTCTTGGACTGAACAAATACGGCATTTCTGACAGATAGATGGTCATATAGGCAAGTACCTGAAGCATCGTTTGTGAGCAAGGAAGTAGCTGAGCAGAACTCGTTTGGGAGCTTGTAAGGAGCGAATAGGACTGGAACTGGAAACCTCTTCGGTTTTAACGGCTGTTGTCCCATCCAACCTCAAAATGCCGGCCCACCCTTGTGAGAAGAGCGTGATTTTTCAAAGATGTCGAGCGCATGGCGCAATCTGTTCACATAAGTTTTCGCTTCTGAGAGTTCTCTTTGAAAACTGAAGAGGAGCATACAAGAAAGAAGAAGAGCAAAATGAAAAATAAAATTTGTAATGCTGAAACTTAACAAATCTGAAAGCCTATTTAATCTGATAGTGAGAAAAGGCTTAAAACCCGAAAACATTCTTAAAAAACCTAGGAAAAGCCGAAATCATTCTCAAAAAAACCTAGGAAAAGTTGGAAGAAGACAAGGAGCAGAATCAGTTGCTTATTTTGGGAAAAAACGAGAGGTCGTAAAGTAGCGTGGAAATTCTTCCTGAGTTGTCAGCTAAGAAGCAAAAAGCGAAAAGCCTCAAAAGCCTCGAAAATGCAGCAACGACGTGGCGGCTTCTATCAGCGGCAGCTGACTGCAAATGTTTTCAGCAGAATGTAAACCAATGGCAGCTTTTCAGGAGAACGAAAAGGTTATTTATTGCTTCCATACGAAGTTTTCACGGTTCTCATGCACTCACACTGAACGTTGAGAGAATACCGAAATGGATTTTTCACCCGTTTAATTTGATAGATTCAAGGTCACTTGGCATTGATCAATACGTTTTTTGAATTATTTCAAGAGTTTTTGAGCACGAGCCCTGCAACCACAGCTATTACTGATCGATCGGGGAGATTTTTACCCAAAAAATAGATGAAGAAGTGGGTGGATTTGAGAGAGAGACGGCCATGGTTTCCTAGTAACGCAAGGTCAGCAGAGAAAATGCCCTGCTGGCCCGAAGATTTCTTCCGTTTAAAAGCGATGACGAATGAGAGTAAGAAAATGGGCGAAAATGAGGGTGCTGTGTGAAGAAGAGGAAGCGGAATAGAGAAAGAGGAATCACGAGAGAGAGATAAATCCAAGGTCGCTCGGTCGGGGGCGTACACGAGGCTCGTATGACCAGTTCATAGTCGCGGCGCTCTGTGGAGAAGCGGACAATCTATGTCACACACACGCACAGGGAGAGCGGTATATGGGTGTGGCCTCGACGGGTCGCACACGGCCATTTCCGCTTTTTCTGCAAGCCGCAAACGGCGGTGAAGACGTGATTGAGCAGCAAACAACAGCACAAAGAGAACTCGCTACCGCTTTGAGGCATGGGAAAGTGGCGATTGCAAGAAGTTCAAAAAATTGCCGGGAAACTTTTGGTAGAAAGAGAATTCCCACAGGAAACGGGCGAGTTTCTCCGCCCATCATCACAACGACATTTATTCGATGACAAGACTAGGTTTCTGGGAACGAGTGTGAAGGGCGTCTCCTACCCGTTTCTATCCCCACAACCTGATGACAATCAATAGATCGGTGATGATTTCATCGAGAAAAAACACCCGGACGCCATCTGTTTCGGAAACGTGCGTGTCATGGGAATAGTCTAGCATCAAGGGATCTAAGTTAAGGAAGGTAAAAGTTACCCATGAGGTGTTTGAGGAGAATCCGCTGAACGGGACTAGGAGATGCAGTAAATGAAAGGGCCATTAAGGCTAGTCGTGTTTCGTAGTAGGTATGATCCTTACGATCAATGTGCTTCAGCTCATGAAGCTAAAAGGATAAAGGATAAAGTCTTCGCCGTTATCAATCCCTTTGTGGGATGCGGCACGCATTCTACTTCCATTCAGAATCGTAGTGGGTTATTGAATGCGATGTGGCCTATACAATGACTTGCGGGGCCAGCCGATGTACAAGTCAGTGTTTTATCCTCCCAGACGAATCTGACCAATTCACCGTCCCCGGAGGGAAGATGGTTTAGTTGGCCTGGGCGGGAGTCGACCCGAGACTCGAACCCTGGACCGCGCGAGTGGTAAGTGCTTCACTTGTCACTACACCACCCTTCGCCTTATGAAGCTCCTTAGGTGCAATTAATCCCGAATGAGAAGAATTGAGCGATTGTGACCTTAGGGGAAGGGTGGAAGAAGAGATTATTTAGGGGAAGCAAAACAAAAATGAAATATTAAGATGACCGTCAGTGAGAAATGAAGTGCCATTCTCCGTTCTTTCCTAACAAAGGAATCTAAATGACGTATGGGGATGAGGAGGTACCACCCGCATGGTCTCACCCTTCAAGCCACGCAAGGTCCTTATCCCATTACAGTATTGCGTTGATCTTTAGGGAGAGGAACGGAGCTTCCTAGAGCCAATGGGAAACGATCAAGCTTTTAGGTCAGATTTTTTTTTATATGTTTGCTGATTAATGTTTTAGTTGATGGCAGGGTGTTGTTTCGCGTGGCGATTGATTCGCTAGTTCCGATCCAGCGTAGGAACTGCCACGTCCTTAGTGGTGTGTGTAATCGAGCCTCTCCTGTGTGTACACACAATGGCTAGCTGTCCATTTGCCTATCATAAAATCAGACCTCCTTAAAGAGTTAATCTTTGAGAGCCTCCGCTAGACTGAGAGGGGGAGTGCATGGCTTGGTGGAACTATTTCTGTGCCATCCGTTCCAGAGTTTTCTCCTTAGTGAGTGCCCAGTTGGTGCTCCAATCGCATTACTATTTCTAGTAGCTAATTAGTCTATCAGACAGATATGGGTGGGTAGGATTGGGACGGAGGGGTGGGGGGGGGAGGGGAGTTGAGGCGTATTCCGGGAACCATCTTGTTGGGATGATGTGCAATGAGTTCCACTGATAGTTTATGAACTCACTCGGTCCCCTGTTCCCCTACTACCTCCCTATGCATGATGGAACCAGTGGGATACTTTTATGGTTCTCCTTGTTTACTTTTCAAGTCTCCAATGTGTTGCATAAACCGATTTTGTGGTGAATCGCCCAACATTCGGGGCGTGTTTCTTCAGATGGATGATGATTGATGAACCCATCCGGAAAAGACACGGTCGACATCGACAACCCGTAGGCAGACACGTTGGCGACCACCTGCGGACACCATTGGCGGATGTTTTTGGCGTAGACATGAGGAAACCATGCTGTGAGAGATCGCCCTTAGCACGATTCATAAAATGTTCAGCAGGGTCGAAAATTCGGTATCAACTTGGCCATGGTCGCCATGGATAACCACATTTCCACCTCGAATTACTCGCAAAGGTTCTTTTCCGGTATTCATCCAAGGAAAATGGCTATCTCTGGTTCTCCACAAACCACTTTTTTCTCGAAACTGGTTTTGTGATTTTACAAACTCAGTTCTACCAAAGTGAACCATAGCGCAAGAGGTTTAGAAAAAGAGTAATCGAGTTTCAAGGGCCCTGCACACCGGCTTACATCGGAAGTGATCTGGACGATCCTATGCGCCTTGGTTCTTGCACCAACGAGTTTCAATCTCCGTAGCGATCTGTGGGACAAACAGTCATATTTTTCTCCTCTAGCGCCATATAAGCCGACATCGAAAGAGGCACGCCCAGTTTTTTTTTCTAGCCAAACAACGCATTGAAGCATTGAGGCTGACGGAAAGTGCATTTGAGGAAAATGCTTCTAGGAGGAAATTATGGAAGCTCTTGAAAGCTCGCCCGCTTCCATAAATGGCTAGTTGTGTGGCTGAAATACTGATCAAGAGATGGGAGTTTATACAAAAGTGAAGGAAGAAGAGGGGAAAACCCCCACATGAAAAGCCCCATATAGAACCCAATGCGTAAGCGAGCTCGTACTTGTGAAGTAGGTGGGGTCGGACGAGTTCTTTTTTGTTGTTATCTCTGCTCTTTCTCCTTATCGCCTCACTTTCACCAAGCGAAATGGAGAGAGGTAGTAGCGGAACCATCGCACAACCAGGAAACCTTCAGAAATGAAAGGGGTGTTGCCATGGCCAGTGGGCGGGACCGCCCGGCCAAGAAGCATGAGGCGAGGAGACACTGAGCGCTCAGGCGAGAGACTAGGCAGACGCTCCCGTATGGTGAGAAATAGCCAGAGCAATACAAGCAATGGGAAATGTTAGCACGCACTACAATGCCGTGATCGCGGTGGAGCCAGGCCGAAAAATGGGCAGTAGGATTCTAGTCATAAGTCGAGTGATTAAAGTAAATTGCTTCTCTCGTCTTCACCTTTGGCTTTCTTTTCGCAATATGGTGAGCTCTATTAAGTTCGCTCGCTCTCTTATGATGTGCAGAAGACATCATTCCTACGTGCGATAGCACAACGAGTCTTTAAGTTCTCCTTAGGAAGGGTTGTTTTGCAAGCAATGACAGGAGGTAAAATTACAGGAAGTCGAAAAGTAGGGCCGTCGAAGATAGTCCGAACCGCTAGCCTCTTGGTTCCGCTAGATGGCTTTCACAGATAAATTGACTCTATAACAGAACCTGTTCAGCAATGAACAATTTTGGCGCAAATACCACTCACACCATTGATTGAAACCAAAAGGAAACAGCAAATGGAGGATAGAATGAGTAGAAGGAGGTGAAGGATTCCAAGAATCCAACCTCATTTCATGGGCCAATATTCGGGACATATTGCCTTTCCACTGGATTCGTGACAGAAGACCAAGATTCCCTAAGACTGCCAATGCACGCCTTCTAAAAAATCATTCCGAGGGAGTTCCTCTAAAGGAATTTTAATGACAGCCGCGCGATGTTGATAAGCAGTTATCAGACAAATCATCGCCGCTACACACAGTATAGCTTGACCGTGAAAGGACCATAAATGCGTCGCCATTTCTCAGCATTTTTTTCGCAGGCCAAACTGTGGCTCATACGCGCTAACAAGCTGCTGCGGCCTCGGACATCACGGCGGTTAATCAAACGGGTGTTCCTCCGACTTGCTGATTTTTGATCAGTCAGCTACGGTAGTGAAGTAGCTCGATCGGCGACCAACTGTCGGGGATAATGACCTCACATCAGGGAGACCCTCGAAAACTACGCCCAGAGATGTTCAGCCTAATGAGTGAAGTTTGGAGGAAATCCTAGAGAAGGTTCTGGGAAAGAACTGTTTCCGACGCAACTCTAGAGAATTTCCCAGTAACGTACTTATGAGAAGGAAACGTTTTCCTTGATTTGAACACACGACGCAAAAGAACGACAGAAAGAAAGAAGGAAGAGAATATCACTCAAAATCAACAAAATGTCAAGTAGATCAAAAAATGCATGCCATAGTGAAGGCACGCACTCCGCCCATACGCAGCATGCGGCGCGGTTCTTTGTGCGAAAATTGATGAATGTATCGAAAAGAGCACTGGACGATTGTGTTCCGAACTGTTCGCAACAGAAGACAGCTAGAGAAACAAACGCGATTATTTGTACAATTAGAGAAAAATTCCAGAAAAATTTATGATTTGATTCTGAAAACCTTTTGGAAAATTCGTGACGAAAAAAGACGAGTGATGTCTCTGAAAGAGCTGCTGGTTATCAGGAAGCATAATCAGTGAATTCCACAGTGAAATGATGAACGATAGTCAAACAATGAAGCGGCCCCGTCGTCGCAGACAGGTTGGCGATGACGATCACGCGGGTTTCGAGGTAGGAGTTCAGTTCAGGGTCAGCCACTTACCCGTCCCATACCCCTCCTGCTCAACCATGGCAGCGTTGGTGAGGGCGGTGAGAGTCTCAACGAGAAGTCTCTCGGGGGCAGAGAAGACGGAGAATGATTGATCGTGATTGGGTAGAAAAAACGAGATGGGAATGAACTATCAAATTATCACATCGCACACCCTCACCACCCTCGCCTTTTCGCCCCACGACCACGAATCGATAGGAAATAAAATCGTCTGGCTGTTAGCTGTCGATAACGAAGAACTTCACAAAAAATGGCCGAACGAGTGGCCGCTGCTTGGTTGCTGGAGAGTCAAGTGCTGACTGACAGTGATGCACTTCGAACACGAGACCTGTGATCGATTGAGGGTGAGTGGGGCGGGGAGGGTTTAGTTAATAGCCGAAGTGGTCCGGAAAGGAACGGAAAGATACCATTATTCGTAGGCGTCGTCGTCGCATGCCTATGGCTGTGGAAAGTGCGGCGACATGCGATGTCGCCGATTGGGGAACAGGTCGAAAAAGGGTGGGTCGTCTCGGGGAGTGGTGGGCGGCGGCGGCGACGAAGACGACACCGTCAACGACGATGGGCGATGAAAACAGCGCACAGAACGCAAGTAGGGCGTGGTCAGGCGGAAGAACACACGTAAATGAGGCGCGGAGCGAGCGAGCGAGAGAGAGAGATGATCACACTGAGGAAATCATGGGGGACAAGGCGGAAGAAAAAAAGCGGGGAATCGCTAGCGAAGGTTGACATGATTGAAGATTCACGGGCAAAGCGACGACGTCCATGAGAATCAGGGGAATACGATAGTTCCTACCGGAAAATGTTCATATAAATATAAACGATGGATTCACCAAGAGATGCGGAATCATTTTAAGGGGGGGGGGGGAGGAGGAGGAGGGAGTGGGAAAGAATGTCCTTCTTACTAACTCAGCTATTGTTTGGTGTGGTATTGTCGACCGCGTAATGACATAGAACTCCTCGGAATCTCTAGGACCAGGTAGTTGACCTCGAAAGTTCAGAATTTCGATTGAATCAAGTGAGGATGCGAACCACATCTCATGAGATCAGACAGATCGGCGCCTCTACCTGCTGAACCACTCCATCCCAAACTCTCTGACAGCTTCCTCAACCGAGAATCTCCTAATCTGCCTTTCAGACTTCAACTTTCAGTGGAGCTCATTTATCCTTAATACAATTGTGGTTCGTAACATTCACGGCATTCACTGAACTTTTTCTCACAGGCAGTTAAAAAATGATTTCAAAACAAAGAAAACGGAAGAAATCAATTGTTGGGGGTAACAATATGATGTGATTGGCTACGAGCCATCACGTAGCACCCACACACACACAGAGAGAAACTGGTTCTGGAAGGTTGTTCTAAGTACACGTGGTGTGTGGTGGTATTTATTTTGGGTCGCGCTCGAGGTGGAGTTTTCAGCGAGTGATAGCAGTTTCACAGAGAATCTATGAAAGGTCAATTACTGTACAAGTTTGATTCGCATTAGACTGGAAAGTGACGTTAAGGGTGAAGAGACCATATGAGGGGAGGAAAGTGGAAACTGACGAACAAATAAAGCTTTCAGGGCTGTTCAATCATTTTTAGGATGCGCCATGCCTTCTACTCTTGCTCAAATTCGTAGTAGCTTTGAGAGCCATGTGCCATGTTTCTGCAGATCTTCGGGGGCTAGCCAATGTACACATCAATGTTCCATCCTCCCAGATGAATCGCGGGCCAACTCATCCTGTACCGTAGAAATGGATGGCCAAGTAGGTCTAGGTGAGAGCCGATCTCACCAATACCTGACTCCCAGACTGCGTACGTGGCAGCCAGCTATTTGCCACTACACCAGCTTGACCACAAAAATAACAAATATTTATAAAAAATCTCCGAAAATACTTCAGAGCGGGCCGAGTAGAATCTATTGAAAATTTTCTGAAGTTTCATTTCCCAGACTGAACGGTTATTTGTTTATTTGATTTCAATGAAATAAACCACGCGTAAGTAGGGCTGAAGCGCAGAGTAAACATTGAAAACTTTACAGCGGGATGGGTGTGGCGAACGGGTTATTTCATGATTTATTAGTTTTACAGTCTTTCAAGCCCGACCTGCTTCATCAGTCGGGTTTTCAGACAGAGGTCAGAAGAACTTGGGTCAGAAGAGCCCGGGAAGAGGGTCAGGATTACTCGTTATAAGGAACCAAGGAAATTCTTTTGGGTGGTGAGAACAGCCCCAATGGAACCCTCCTCAGAAACAAGGTTGGAATATGACTCCAAATCCTCCAAGTATACTCCTTCTATCCCTGAGCTACCCATCGGCTGGAAAGTAAATATTCAGCCCGAAACATCAAGAAAAATTAAAATTGAAATTCCTCTTCTTCTCACGACTTTTCTGCACCTGTTTCAGCTGATGCCAATCCCTCGCGAAACCCAACTACTACTGCTGTCCTTCTGCCGCTACTGATTGTGACCATCCCAACCCAAACACACAAATACGACCCTTCTGCAATTCGATGTTGATGTGGAGTGCATGGCTCATCAGGGGAAGGCCAGCTCCTTCCCAAACACAATCATGATTCCTCGTGATCGTATGGGTTGCCAGCACAACAGTGATGCACACTCTATGGATTCTGTAAGCTTAGAAAACACTCGAGAGTTTTAAGCGGTGATGAATGCATGGCGCAATCTGAGCAAAACTGTTCACAAATACATATTTCCTAAATTTTTCCCAAAGTAACAATCTTAAGTAGCCACCATGAGACTGTTGCGCTTGAGAGTAGCTGACTTTCCCTGGATAGGCCATGCATTCTATTCCCACAGGGAATTGCAGAGGTCTTTGAAAGGTACGATTTTTGCACCCTTTGTTATTCCGAAGTCAACAAAGCCGCAGAACGTTTGCTGATGACATTTGATCTGGCAGAGCAGTAGACAGCACTTTATTACCAACTGCTGCCATGCACTCAATGCTGAAAACCGATGATGCGAAAGGCTAAGAAGGTGCTACCATGTAGACCGAACTATTTGGAACCTTTCAAAGTCCCCCGTGACTCGTGTTCTTCCCACAGTACCGGCTCGCCTTGTATTACCTCTGTTTCAAATATTGTGATAACCTGACCAGATAGCGGAATGCAGAACGAGAAAACGTCTTCCGCCACGCGGCCTCCCCACGACAGATATTTCCGACAAGTCGCCAATCTCTGCTTTATGGCGCTTTGTCCCGAGTCCGAGTTCTCAAGTGTCGCCGTAGCGCGTTTCTCGTCGTCGTACCCGACAGGCCGCGGGTTTGGTCGATCGCCGACGACCACTGCTTTGTGGTCGATCACCTCAAGTAAAGAGAAATACTGGACGAAACACGTTTGCCAAAGCAACTTTCATATCTCCTGCTGGGACGAATTGGGCGTTGTCGGGGACCTTCTGATAATGGTGATAACGATGCATGAAATCTTCGGTAGGACCAAAAGCCTTTTGGACACTACTTCGACAGTAATCTGTCTAAGCATGTCCTGGTAAAGAGATTCTAATGGGTGGTATCACCCAGACGGCGACGAAATTCTACCCCAAACGGTCAATAATGGGCATGAACCCCAGTCGCAGCATCACCGTGACGACATTTGTGACAACGTGATCATGTGATGCGGCAGAAGTCGCTTGATATGCAGTGAACGAGTGATAAAGCGTACGGTGGGCATAAAAGTTGCAGGTAATTGGCCTCGCAGAAGAGATAAACGTAGGTTAATGGGGGCGATAAAGTGTCGGAACAGCTAGGAAAATGTAGTAGAAAACGATAAAATCACCAACAGCGATAAAGTGGCAGTAGCAGTGTGATAAGACCCATAAAAGCGATGTTAGCGTCTGAGAAAACACGATAGTGATGAAGCTTTCGCAATAATTAGGGCACTTGGCAACGCCCAGGGTACAGCGTCTTTGGCAGAATCCTATCAGAGGGATAGCACATGGTCATGGGGAAGGGGGTCGACATTCGGAACGCGATAAAATTTTCCCAGTTGTCGACTTTTCTCAATTTTCCCCCTACTGTGCTATATACCACTTCCCCCTAATAATAAGTTGCCTTCATCGTTGGGGATTCATCAACAGGAAGGGGGGACGTACATCATTTGGGAGTTTTTTCAATAGTAATTTCTCTTGTTTCACGTTTCTTGGACGTTATAAGTGGGGTGGGGACCTATTTGATCGTCGCTACGGGAGGAAGGTGGGGTCGTATTTGCATTCTGAGAGAATTTGAGCGTTGGAAAACATTTTTCCAGTTGTTGAATTTACGTGGTTTTTCCTCTGTTTTATGTGTGCTATACCCTCCCCTCCCATCCTCTCCGCCTTCCCCCCCCCTCCTCGCTCAACAGCTCGATCGCGAGGAGGGAACTAGAAGGGAAGTCGCATCAAGCCCCTTTTAGGGGGGAGGGGGTTGCACGGACTCGACAAAAATCTCAGACTTATGATGTGTCCTGTGCCTTAAACTACCATACAACTACTATTTCTGATAGCTGGAGTTAGTAGTTGACTGGTAAGACGACTACGCCCAAGCCCGATGACAGTTTTTTTTGGGAAAGCGGGGAAAACTTAGGAAAACTTGGGGGAAAAAGTGGTACTAAGTTGGTAGAACTCAAGAAGATGGCAGGCTGGGATAGGGGGGGGGGGGAGATTCGTACCGGAAGAAAGAATTGTGGGAGCAGTTGTCTAACACCTCTATTGCTTCCTTCGCGATGCTGAAACCCACCTCGAGACTGTCTATAAAAGCCGTAAGGTGAAGAAAAAGTGAAACACTTCCAATCAATGGTACGGCTTTTTGAATGAAAGTTTATACGTGGACCATCCCAAATGGGAACTGGCCAAGCTGTATGCCAGCTGTACCAAATGATACTTCAGCCGTTCAGTCAGGGTACAGCATCGTTTTGTGAAACTTCATTGGGGGGGCGTACTTTTTGGCTGGGGAGGGGGGGTCGTATTTTGTCGTTGTTGGAAGTGGAGGTCGTATGTGGCTTCGCAGAAATTTGCCGCGTTGGGGAAAAATTTCCCCTGGGGCTCTTGACTTAGGTCGCGGCGTGAATTCCTGAAGGATTCGTTGTCCAGTTTTCGAGAAAGGTAGGAAGTTGGGGGAAATCTAGAAAATTTTCCCGTTTCACATTGGCTATATACTCGCGCTCGACGGAGAATCTTAAAATGTAGGAACTTGGTGGGTAGGCTTTGGGGAAGGGGGGGGTCGTACTGGCACCACCATTTGACACATCACGATGCTCTACCTTGCGTTCAGTGAAATCCCCAAGTGTTCACCCGTTTGAAAAGGTTCTTGTATTTCTTCCATGACAATCAGGGTACAGCATCGTGATGTGTGAGGTGGTGGTGTAGGTACGACCCCCCTCCCCTTTGAGAGAGGGTGTCAGTACGACCCCCACCTAAATGAGGGTCTCGGTACGACCCCCCCCCTTCCCCAACACCTACCTACAAATTTCCCCATTTTCCAGTTTTTTTCACCCAAAAATTTTCCGTCGAGCGGGGGGAGGAGGTATATAATGCACATGAAACAGGAAAAAAACACGCAAAAAGTCAACAACCGGACAACCAACGCGACAAATTTCTCTCAAAGGCACATACGACCCCCCCCTCCTCCCCAGAGGAAAAGTACGACTCCCCCCCATGTGTTTCACACAACGATGCTGTACCGTGATGACAATTCTTCCCCACTGGTTGTCTAATGCCGTCTAATGTCTAATCATGAAATGACAGGTTTCGTCTAGAAGCCTAAAAACCTTGCGTTGTCGCTATCAAAGTTCCCTACCCGAGCTCAAAGAATATCGCGATAGTGGAATATGACAGCTGTTCCGTGCACCCTGTCAACTGCACAAAATAACTGGAATTCCTGGCCAAGGGTGCTGCAATCGAACACCTTCTATTTGGGGACCGTGACGTCTCTTTCAAAAACACTCCACAGAAGTGCTCGATAGTTTCCTACTGTGAATTTCACACGAACAGCTCACATTTCAGCGTAAGCAAACAGAATGAGGTGGGTCGAACAGTCTGTTCGGCGACGGCATGAGCACGAGTTCCATTTCGGAACGGAGGCCTCGTTAGAGAGATCCGGGATGGTTTCCGCCGTTTGTCAAGTTGGAGTCATTCCCAGAGGGGATGTAGGAAGTGGTGAGCGGGGACGAGAGCTTATCCAACAGATTATGCAAGTGTAGTGTAGCGCGGCGCTCTTCGGCGACGGGGCCATTTTGTACCTTCACTGCTTTACTAGTTCCGGTTCACAAGTTCCGCTTTGGTGAAACCTGTGAACACTTGTGTGAAGCCGGGAGCGCAAGCCTTCGTCCGAGCAGGCATAGGTCAAACTTGTCAACTTTTATCCTGCTCACGAAAGAGCTATCTAGATGGGTCAGAGTGCAAAGTGCACCCCCCCCGTCGCCGAACTGCTTCTGCAGCGCTTTCACCATTGCTCAGCTGACAAAAACAGACTGGGAAGGATATTTGGGAGCCCGAGCATTCGAACCACCTGGGCTATTCATTGTTCGCAATGAGTTATTACTTGGGTACAGATCTAGATAGATCAAACACGAACCGAGCCCCCCCCCACAGTCAACTGTTTCTGGTAGTATCCGAATTTTTCTATGGCAAAAAAAAAAGCACTTCTACCTTCTATTGAATCTTAGGAGACCGAAAATCCTGGGCCCTATGAGGGATTAGAAGCCGGGTTAGTATCACCTGTTACCCGCTTCTTCCTACAAACACTGTAAATATGACAAGGTGCGCCAGGGATAGAATGCGCAATAATTAAATCTTAGCGGAGGCAAATAAGGAATGTACCTTTCATGAGGGTGGGCCTCGGTTCACGCGCACGGATGCTACATATATCACTCAGCGCTCGTACGGGTGTTATAGAGACTCTCAGTTGTGCCAATGCTCCTTGGTCACTTGAAAGCCAGCAAAATCGAGTGGGCGGAGACTCATGAACCCCACTACCGTATGAGGAGGAAAAGCCCTCCAATTCTCAAGAGACATCTTATTGAGTCCGCCCATCATGTCACTGCGGAAGATGGCTCTAGTTTGTTTCAAAATCCGAAGCGGCTATAAACTACGGGTCCTGCGTAGCCTTACTTCCAAACCGTGCATTCGTCTCCATTTTTTATCTTAAAAATGGCCACAGCCTCGAATTCGACTTGATTTATTTCGATCCAGTCTTCATGGAAATTCACTGGCACTTGGAAGCAATGATTCCACCCAAAAACTTTATTTTGATTACAAAAACTTCGTAAGCTCCTGTGGAATTGCGTCAACAACTCGGCTACTGATATGATAAGGTGTTGTTGTCGGAGACAAATTGCCTTCGGAGAAGGGGTGAGGTGGACAGCAGATTGTCCAAGTTGTGTCCTTCGTGCCAAGTAGCGCGTAAACCTTGCTGACCATATATGCAGTCCAGGGATCAAGGCTCAGGTGAGCTCCCGTTCAGGCCAATCAAAAATTCCATTGCCGCGATCGCTGACTCGGAAGTAGACCCGTCTGGGGATAGAAACAAGGACCTGCTCATTAAATGGTTCCCAGAAGTCACTGGCGCGTCTTTCATCCTTATCGCCTAAGAGAGAAAGTCGATGAGGAAGGCACAATGGTCCTCTGTCTCCGCCCATCCTTGTATCGTGGAAAGTTGACACTGGAGTCATTTCAAATTCCATTTCCAGAACCGGTATATGGCTACTATTTGCTACAAACTACCCAACCAGTTTGTCGCCTCTAAGCAGGTTTCTTAACAGGAATGACTGATTTGTCAACTCCTGTCAGCTTTCAATCATCGGACACCTGGGAAAGTGAACGGCACCAATGATATTGGGTCAGCAGTTATCTGAACGTGAGGGATTTTCAGGAAATAAGCGAAGAAAGCTCAACTTTGATGAATAGTCCAGGGCCTGAGAATAGTCCAGGACCTTCCTGCTCATTGAGTTAACTTTGAATAGCTCAATTCTAGGCACATTACAGTTCCTGCTTAGAAAGTTACCAAAAATGTGAAGGAAAAGAGGGACAAGATCTAAGTGAAGAAACAAAAATAAAAGTTGAGAGGAGCGACCCGGAAAACTCAACGTCTGCGCGGGAATTCGCCGACCATCAGCCGAAATATGACGCCGTTGAGCGGGTGATATCGGTCGCTGATAGGATAGATAAGCCACACCCTTGTGCTTCAAAGACCATTCTTCACTCTACGTAACTTGTTATACCTAATTATGAACATATGACGTTCGGCGTCAACTGATAGAATGGAGCGCCAGTGTTACACCCATATGCTATCGAGTTGGGAATCACTCATTGAAGTTCGGCGGGGTCTGATCATATCACGAGTAATATCGCACGGGTAAGAAGAACTTCACGATTGCCTGAAAGTCATATGGTAGACAAAAGTTGTGCAGGACGGATGACCCGGGACACTCGAAATCCCTGAGATGCGGTAGGCGTGACCGCATACTTCAACTAAACGTGACGACGACTGTGCTTCTGGTGGGATATTTTTATTTTGAGACAGTTGTGGTCATGTCTTTGTCCAGCACAGAGCAAGTTAACGGTTGTTTCAAGTTGGAATACCTCATGAAAAGCTCATCCTATGCCATGTCCAGATGCCACGCTTACTCCGTCTCAGGGATGAGGAGTGTACATACCTTCACTGGTGTTCCCTTCCTCTCGGCAGGAGGAACAGGAGCAAGGATTCTTCATCAGAGGTCGAGAAGACCCTAGTGAAAATTGCTTTCATTGTTGAATTTGCCGCTCCAAGTGGGCTTTATCCCCATTCTCCTTGTAACCCCTAGTGGATGATGTCGAATTTTCACTATTAGTCATAGGTCGAATGCCCGCAACAAATGCTTGGTGGTGGTAGAGGAAGGGTCGTTTTTTCTGAAAATTTCCTACGGGAAGATGCACTCTGGATGAGAGGCCGAAAAACTGTGGTCCAACGGATCGAGCCTACGGGACGCATGGCAAGCCTTTCCTTCGGGTATTCAACCTCAACGGGTGTTCGTCGCAGCAGTCGACCACTGGAGTACTGTCATCGCCTACGGTTAATATGAATGGGAATCCCTTAACATTTATTGGCTTCTTTATCATGCTAGACAGTGCTTGTAACCTTCAGAAGTCTCGTTTTCTAAAAGTTCCAAGAAATTGAGTTAATGGAATTCTTCTCGGCCAACTAACAACCATCGAACGGATTTGCCCATTATTCATTTCGCACCTCCATCTCTCACCTTGACAGACTCGTTTGTCTATGACCCCACATGACTGGTTACTCGCTGGCCCCATATGAGTGAATGGATTCTATATCTGCAGCGCATGCGCGTACGGTACATATTACCGCGTGTGCGGTAATGGTAACCTGACCTGTTGAAGAACGTGCACGACTCAGAAGCCCCCACCCTCATCTATTCCACAGTGCTTATAAGTGCTACTCGTATGTCAATTGCTGCAGGATGTGCCATGCAGCCGACATCCATTCAAAATCGCGAGGGTGATTGAAAGTGTAGGTTCCCAGTGGATGATTGGGAATTTGATCCAGCCTTCGCATTAGTGTAATCAGCTGTGAAAAGTGAAGGTCCAAAGGCTTTGCCGTTGATTAATACCTCTTCGTTACGCGGAACGCATTCTACTCCCTCCCAGAATCGTGGTGGCTTATTGAATGCGTTATGCCCTATACAATGACTTGTGGGGGCCAGCCAACGCTGGTAAGGAATTCCATCCTCCCAGACGAAGGCTTGGTTGGCCTGGGTGGGAACCACTCTGGGATTCGGCCTCCGGACCGCACGCGTAGAAAGCATGCAACTACCACTGCACCCCCTTCGCCCTAGACAACTGTGAGAATCTGTGAGGATTCGATCCTCTGAATTAGGAAAGACCCATATCCTACCCACATCATGCTGAGAATAAGGAATCGAGAATAAGGAAGCGGTTCGGGCGTGTGCCAGAACCCCCGTTAGTATACAGTAATCTTACACCGTTGATCAGGGGGGTAGAGCGCACTGTTTTTGTAAAGGTCACCAGAGCTATTTCAAGGATCAAAGGGAGGGTAGTGATTGTTGAAAACGAAGACAAATGGAGTTACCGTACCGGCGGCGGTAGCATTTCAACAGATCGCGAAACGAGTTCACGACTGGGACGACCACACCCATGGCGGCAATGGCGCCATCGCCACGCGATCAAAGCGATGTCGCGTCGCGATAGCGCAACGATACAGATCAGTGGCGTTTCTTCCGTTTACCGCATGTCAAACAAGGATATAAACCGATGGGGACTCGATCCGTACTATGCTCGTGCTCTCTTTTTGGGACAGTGATCACTGAATTCTTTTAGTGCTGGTGACAGCGTGACCGGAAAGGAAACTGTGTAAACAAAACCATGTGGAAAGGCAACTTATGAATTGATTACCGGTACCCACACACGATGGAACGAAACAACGGCAAGTCACCATTCTGGCACGGCATCCCTTCGAGAGTGACCTCACGCGATTCCCTTCACGATTTCTCACTTCCCATGACATTAAGCTTCTTTCTTGCGTTTCCATTTATCACGGCACATCCCTTTATAGATGGTAAAGAAGCACCGTCGTCATCAGCTTTTTCTTTTCGTCGCTGTATCCATCCGGACGCTTAAAGGTACGGTTCGCGATCAGGTATAGAAGTTGAAAATATGGCGTTGGGAGGGTAATGTGGTCCGCGACGAACAACCTTGTACCGGTTTCGCGGCAAAAATTGTAAGGGAGGGGCGCTATAACGCAGTATAGGTTCAGGGATGCTTCCTTTTTCCAGAGACTCCTCCTCCAGGCTCCGCCCCTCAATGATGTTGGATCGTCTAGGTTGTTGGCAGTTACAAAGTGGTAAGAAAAGGTCATCCAAGGATCTCCATTACTTCGCAGGGTGAATGAACAGGACGGTTAGGAATAGGACACTATGCTTTCAGATGGCATTATAAAAGCTTGTCTAAATGTTACTATTCACCCTTTGTTCGAGCACTCCTACCAGTCTTGGTAGCTTCATAATTCATCCACCCTACATGCGTGATCGCGGTGCCTTTAACGGTCAAGGAGATAGTCGTGAAAATACAACTCTTGTACCGCAGCGAGCCTCTCCAGACAGCTGCACGGTCGATATTCCAGAACACATCATCGTAAAACAGAGTGGGGGTCGTATTCGACTGCTGGGGAGGGGAGTCGTGCTTTGATGTGAGATTTTTTGATTAGTGAGGTTCCTTGTCTCGCGCCCTCCCCGCCTTTACATTCTACATCCCAGCGACGGAGTGAGCATGGCTGCGTGCTTTAGGAACATGGCAGCATTTACATACACCACTCTATCTTGTACTAGGCAAGGTCGTGTTTGCAACTGTACTTCAACTGCCTTCAACTGCAATATC
>MU913165.1:9935-20590 GCA_036418165.1 Cooperia oncophora
CGAGACATCTATAGAGGCGTTGTAAACCTACAGTCGGTTTGCAGCACCAGTTGTGAGGTAAACCATGTCCGACAACAATCGAAAAGGCCTGAGCAAACAAGATCTCATCTTTCTTCACGCAACAAGGCTTAGCAGCTGTAGAAGCGCCCTTACGAGGCGCGCTATGCACACATCCAATAGAACACTATCTCATTGCTCTTCAAAAGAAAGCCGCCAATAGGGTGGAAGCACAAGAAAACATTGTCCTATGAAAGCATATGGAATGAGTGATGGTTATAAGAATGTCTCATTGGTTCCTTAATTACACTCCGGAAATGGTAGTTTCCGTTTGTCCGCAACAGGAACACCTAATCTATGCTAATTTCGCGCATTCACGACAAGATGCACAAATATTATTGCGTAGCCCTGTCAATTACTGACAGACGGAGTGTGAACACCTGCACGTCGTTGAGAGAGCGCAGCAAATGCGGATGCTATAGCGGGAAGAAGGAGAACAAGGACATCCACTAGATTCAATACTGAGAGATGAAACAACAAGGTGTGCTTTCAGAGCTAAAGTTTAGCAGGAAAGGGAAAAGGGATGTGTGGGAAGATACCCCTAGGTAACTCCTGCACTGCAGATTAGACTAGTAATCGTACATACCAACAAAAACTACTAGCCAACATCGAGAGGCTAGGTTGCGCTTACGGTTCGTTTACCGTGTCTTTGGAACCGATCTGAGGGTTTGTGAGGCGTTTGTCTTTATTGACGATCAACCTCAAAGAGGCCGCCCTACTGCACAGAAAAAGCCGTGCAACCTCTTTAGAAAACTCAGCACAAAAACTCGTCGTACACGGTCTTGTTGGGTTTTTCATGAGGACTCTTGGCTGCCCACGAGTACTTTTTCAGCATGGCAGACTGTCGCGCAAAAAGACCAAACCCAAGTCACCAATGGCAAAAAAATTGCACTTAATTAGGCCTGTGGATATGTATTAAAGTATGCAACGCGAATGTGGGACCTAGCCTAAGACTTTGAGGCGCACTTTAGGTGAGGACCAAAGAAGGAACTGAGCCAATGGTGGCACTCAAATGTATGCACAAGGAGTATTTTGGTGCGGTAGCTCTGGAGAGAGAGGACACTGAATCGTTTTCGCACGCTACATACATGCACGGTTGAACAAGTTATAGGCGCCCGGCCCGTCTCTCTGACTGTACAACGAGAAGGAATAAAAAGGGTATGGTTCGAATAGGACGCTGTTTACGCACAGTACAGTGGAGCTCACGAAGTGAAACCCCCCCCCCCTTCTCCCCTGCGATCCATCATGCCTGGTGTACATGAGCCTGAATGAATTGGGTGAACTACAGAGGTGCGAGGCCTAGTTCTATACGCTCTTATGTTAGCTTTGCCAGTTATTCTGTCAAGAAAGTGGTGGTGTCTCCTGTCTAGGCCACTCAAACCTTCTATCCTCCGGGGACGGTGTATTGGTATCAGAATTTGTCTGCAAGGATAAGGGTACTGCTTTGTGCATCCATCTGGCGGCGAATTCTGCAAGTCATTGTGCAGATCACCTCGCACTTACTAAGACACTACGATTCGTAATGGAAGTAGAATGCGCGGCGCATCCCAAGCGAAGGCTTTATCCCCTTCAAGTCGTTATGAGTGCCAAATGGCACATTGAGAGCGTTCTCCACTGGAGAACCACATACGTAGGGCAGAGTGCTGTCTCAAATACTACATTTTCTTTCTTTTTCTTTTATGGCACACTCAATCCAGTTAATCTAATCCTAAGCGGAATTCAGACTTCGCGACAGCAGACTACATCGTCCGAAATGTACGGTGGAATTGTTCATGGGTTGGTGGAGGGGCTAGGATAATCCACCTAAAGTGTCGGCTTCTTCTGATCTCGACTCTCCTCCACTATTCAATACAAGGTTAATTATTTACTGCCCATTTGTTACCGTAATCTTTTCATCTCACCGACTTGTTACGTATATCTTCACATCAGCCACAGCTACAGTAATATTTTCAAGGCTAATTGTTTATGACATAAGAAAAATATGGAGTTTGAAGGGGTCTCCCCCCCCCCTAAACAGGACTCGCGCTCTATGGATCAGCATTCCTGAAAGCTCAGTATTCCAGGCTCTGTAGGTTTGAACTTGTGCAAGTTCCTCATACCAGAGCAAATGCTTGGTAGTTTCAAGCAGGTGTTTGACGACAGGAAGTATGCTGGATACGATACCAACCCAGACATTGCTAATATTAGCTGTTGAAGGTGAAAGCTTGCTTATACGTGGTAACGAGGTCGTTAACGGGTGATTTGTTAGCTTAGGTGTGGCTATTGTGTCAACATCGAGTGCATATACAGTAATCTCCAGGAGTGAGTCGATCTGCGGATCCGGGGCCAATTGTCAAGGAAGCGATCAGAAAATCGTAATTAAGTCAAGAGACGACACAATATTGTCTTTAGAGTCGGGAAGGAGCAGCCGCCGATTGAGGTCATTGTGTTGTCCGTAAGTGAACGACAAAGGGCAGATGGCTGGCAGGTTGGTTGCATTGGGGAACTAGCAAGTATAGGGAAAAATTCTTTCTCGGCTCCCATCCACCCGCATTTCTGCTCACAAAGTTTCTCATCTGGGCACGTGGTTAGCGCTGACATGCGAACGATGCAATAACCATTTTTCATCGAATTAGTCCTGGAAAGGCTTCGCCGACCCGAGAATCTACGCTGCTCTGGACGAGCATCTTGGGATATCGGCGGCTCACCTTTGCTTTCATTCTCCACTGAACTTTAAGAACTGGTTCAATCTGTTGAAGTCACCGACTTGTTTGCATAAAGGAAATTACCTTGATCAGGAAGGATCACGATGCCGAGTAGCTATAGTAAGGCAATGAAGGGTTGGATAAATGCCGATATGACCACTGTGCTGTGAATGAATGCTTTATGTGAAGTGCTACAATGATTGATGGCGGCAGCTTTTGATAAGCTCATTCTCATGCACATTAATCCCGAACAAAGAGGGTTGAGAATGGGAGTCGATTCAGCTGAATTCAAGAGGTTTCCGAGACTGCATCAGCCCCGCAGACAGGATCATATGGCGCTTTTTGCTGTGTGAATCGCCTAATTGCGTGAAACGTTTTGTCGCGCACTGTTTATACAACGCATTCCGCTTTGATTTATTTTTATGACACATGCCGACGTGGAAAATTGCTTCGTCACATGGATATCGTCGGACTCGAGGAAGAATTACAATCTTATTCCCACACAAGTGTTCTCAACACCAGTACTCAAACTTGAGCGCTTGAACGGGATTCGTCTCGAATGTCTCCTAGCGGTGTGCGGTTTATTATGATACATTCGTTTATAGAAAGATAAGGTAAAGGCCAACAATCTGTGTGAACAGACCTTTGAGATGATGGGGCTCATTAGGAACGGGCCTGGTGGGATTGGAACAAACTACGGATGGGCAGCTACGGGGTTTGGCTTTCTCGCAGTTATGAATCCAACCAGGAAGAATTCACTCGTTCTCGTTCCTAAGTTGGTTTTTGGCTCATCAATGGTTGGTTAGACAAATATTTATGCAAATGGTTTTACGCTCTTTTCAGGTAGTGCATTGTGAGAGCATGAGTATTTACGATTGTGAGCTTGACTCATACACCCTCCAACAGGATCTAAAAGTACATAAAACCCTTCACAAGTATTCTTGGATAGTAGGGCTCATATACGGATGTAAGAGTGCTAAGTATGTAACTGAACCAGAGAAGAAAAAAGCAGCAGAAAAAACTCCGGTAGCTAAAACAGCGCAGGCCTATTCGTCAAGTATTTGGCTGAGGAGCTAGGTCTCTCAGCGAAGCGTACGATGATTAAAGCTATCCAAAGAATGACTGCCCTACTGAGTTCAGCTGAGAGCTTACTGAATAACCTCATTCAGTCCGACTTTTCGTGCGCTTCAGACCAATTTTGAAGATGAATGTGACTGCGGTCACGTTGGCTGACAGAAGTCTTTGTCACCACTGCATGACTGTAACTTGGTGAATCATGAAACCAGCCCTGCGTTCAAGTTTTTTAGCGCCACATCGGTTCGCTCTGCAAGCCGACTGAATGCTGAATATTTCATCATCGGTCCTCTGCAGGTGCCTGCACATTTCGAAGAGGTAATTAGGTCACTGACGATCAGTCATATGAGTAATGGCTATGCGGTAATAGTCCCTTGTCTGATTCTACACAATCGCCAACTACGGTAATGGCGAAGAGTGAAGTTTGCATGGACTGACGTGGGTATGCTACATATTGCCTAATGACCCTTTCTACCGTAGGCTGGTGGCTGGCTTCGAGAGGATTATCCTGTTCATGATACCGAAACCACTTGTTGCCGGTGTCGTTTGATCCTTGCAAAGCTGAGCAACTTAATTATTTACTCTCGATTTGTTTCGCTCTGTAGCGTCGGCACACGTTTGTTGCGCAATTTTCACACAACGAATGCCACTTGACATTTAGTGTCCGGTAATGAATTCAAGTAATCCGGAAGAAGGTTTGTACCAGCTAGCGGAGATTTCGCTTTCCAGAAGAAACGGCAGAGAGCGCTCCGAGCGAGCCACTTGTAAACTGCTTGTGAACCGCCTTTTCCGGATTTACTTCGCTTGTATTGACTAGGATGGTTCATAGAATCGTGTGCCATACTCGCCGGGGCCAGCGTTCTAGCTTGTCGCTGGGACAGCGGTAGTATTTAGCCTTTAAAATTCTTTCCTTTTTTGGAGGGGTCGTACATATTGATACCGCCATTTTACACAAAACCGATCCTGTGTTTGCACTGAAGGGTTGGGAAACCTTGTTACTATGATAGGGACTACATACAGGGGGGGGGGCCAAAAAAAGTCACTTCGACCGAGTCACATATCAGCAAAGTTTTCGCTGCCCAGACAGAGGACGTGGATACGAGTACCAGGGAAGATACCCAAGATGTTCCTCGATAAGCAGGAGCTGGCTCTCGCCCATCACCTTCATGTACACCAAAATATGAAGTCATCTCCAGTCGCAGCCTGACTGGAGAAGACCTTTGGAATTCATGTCACCTCCAAAGCTGCGAAACTTCTAGTATGGAGCCACCCATGGGTGGCTACCTGGAGACCAGTACTCTCGATATGGATGGCCTCCAACATCGAGCAGCTCCGATAACGTCGCCACGGTCTAAGACATCATCTTCACCGCAATCGCCAAGGCGCGGGTTGATGGTAGGACCGGACGTACCTGGAATGGAAAGACCAATATTTTCTTCGTGGACCCCGGACTGAAGGTGAGCGCTGGCGGTTACATTGGGCAACTCGTGAAGAATATCCTCCTCACATGTGGTCGCCCGTACCTTCTTGGAAACTTTGTACTGCTACTACAGCATTGAGTGCCACCACATGAAATCGAAGGGCGTTGGAGAAACACTCGCCTACTTGGAATGGAAGGGGGCTGAGTACCTAAAGAAGATGGAATATCCAAGTAGGTCACCTGACCTGAATCCCCTCAATTACCGGCGGAGTTCAATAGGGGGTGGTTTATGGTGGTGGAGAAATCGACTATCTCGCTGATCTCAGGCACCACATCGCAATAGCGGGCCAGAATCCCTCGATGGCGCTCGTCCATAAGGCTGTGGCGGAGTGATATATTTGAGATGCTCTTAATATGGTGGTAAAATGTCTGATTAGAATTTAATAAAGTGTAATTTATAGCGGCTCGAATATCATTGAAGAAAAGTGACTTTTTTTTGCCCCCCCCCTGTATTTGCTGAATCAAAATTCTTCACCTTGTTATTACCATGCATTCACGGACTTAGCGCTTGATCACTGCAGCCACTACATAGGTAACCTTGTAAGGGGGGAGTTCAAAGTGTGGAGTCGAAAAACTACGCAGCATCGATGAGATGTCACCATAAAAACGGGCTTTTTCACAATCATCTCTCTCATCGAAACTCAGTGGAGTCTTGATTGGAAAACGACTTCAACAAGATCCTTGGTGCGCTAGCGATGCACGATCTACAGTCCTCATCATTGCGGACCGGTGGGGCGTGCCAGCCAGAAGGAGTGCGCACACTGTTGAAGCCGTTCTCAGCCTTTTTTGTTGCAACGTATGCGACAAAAAGTGGACCACATCAACATTTTTAAAGAAAACGAGTTATACGAAGGGATAAATACCCCCAGTAATCCGCACTGCCCGCTTCTCACAACAACTTGTGCAGGAACAGATCTTTGCCAAATCGCACCACAAGCCCAGACAACGCACTGCCACCCCCACCGGTCCCGCACCACATGATGCCCAACCGGACTGCCTACATCTAACAGGTCCCATCCGCAAGCGAATCAACCGTCTCCTGCACCGGCACTAAGCGGACCGCGAATTTTCATCCAAATCTAAGAATCACTTAGAGGGTCCCTCCAGAGTTGAAAAAACGAACAGGTTACACACACATGAAAAAAAACTGAGAATCATCCAGCAGTCAAACAGCTCAATCCAGCTCAACCGTTGGAGTGCACTGCGCACCCAATAAGGCCACGATCATTCTAGTGATAATCTGTCGTTGAGTCCTTCGTATCGAAACGGCTTAGTTATGGCATCCAACATTCCAATTAGAAAGATTCAAGCTGAAAAGTGCATGTTCCTCTTCCTAGACTATCCACACGGTTCGATACTGTGGTGCTTTTATAATAGTGAAGGCCCCAAGGCTTTTGAGATGCCGATTACCACCTTAGCCCGTTGTAGCCTCCATCCCTCCGGGGCCTGATTTGGTATCGCGATCAAACTGCTACTGTGTGCGACTTTGAGTGAGATCATAACACTCTGTGCTCTAAGAAAGGGCAGAAAAGCTCTATGGTTTCAGCCAGGGTTTCGGTCACTGAGATAAGATAGCAAACGGAAGGCCCTGAAACGGAATGGATTTCCCAGTCATCCCAACCTCTGAGGAACCCTCGCTTATAACTAGCGTTATGCGTTACCAAAGCATTCAACGCGTAATGAATTTGTGTTTTTGCGGGTTGAGCATTCGAGGACTAATGCATGGGGAATCTCGTCCAAGAATAAGTTGTAGGATAGTTTCACACATACGGAATGTTACCATATGTGCTCCATCCAAGGACATCAAAACCACTCAGTCAAAGTAATCGAGGGCCATATCCCGAGCCGGTCCACTCATTCCAAGATAAAAACAGGAAATTCATCAAAGGACATCTATTTTATTTGCAATATTCAATTTGATGATATGTTTTCACAAGAGAGAAACACACCTCCGAAGAGGAAATGTTCTAAGGATGTCGAGAAGCTGCCAGTAATGTTCACTTTTCACGCAGAGACCGAAGCCCTTGGGAGTTGGATCGCGAATGATCAGCAGCCTGGGCCTTCATTCGTTACTTTGATAGCAAGATTGCTCAGATTTTGTGAACAAGCAACAAAAAAGGAAGCCTGAAGGAACACTTTTCTTCTAGTGAACATACCTATGAATCTCCACTGAGGAGGGTAGAAAATTATGAAAGGATTACTTCCTAGGTCCATTCGAAGACTCGTATTTAATTCCTTGGCTGAGTGCCTATAATGACAGCTCACGTAATTCTACTGCTGGATTTCGGTTGCCTGACACCATTGAATTATTGATGAGCGACCGCTCATGCGTCCACACAATGCTAATTTGCCCCATCATGGGGCAGTAAGGAGTTCCATGACGGCATTCCATTCCATGTCAAAGGATCCGAGTGGTTTCAAACAATTTTTGTAGGAAAAGATGGATAGATCCGAACAGAGTGTGTCCCTTGAAACCCTTTTGAAATTACCCGTCACATAATCCTTGGCCACTTTCTTAGCGCTCAGTCAGGTATTTTTAATTTGTAGTGAGTTGGGTGGGCTATATTCACTAAAGTCAAAGTGGAAGTTTGACGTCATATCTCACGTGTGAAAGCGTCTTATCTCTCCGATTGGTGCTACGTTGGTTGCATCCCTGTTTCAAGATCTACGCGTAGCTGCGCCACAACCATAAGCGTTCGTGGTGTAATGGTTAGCATGGATGCCTTCCAAGCATTCGACGGGGGTTCGATTCCCCCCGAACGCATCAGTTTTGCAAATGTTCCTACGAATGAAATATATGTCCTGGTGACAGTAGGTGAGAATTCACGCGATCATGTTATGATAAGACCACAATTTCGATGGTAAGATTGGCTGAAGGTCACAAAAAGATCACATGTTCACAGGAACATTGACACGATCAGAAGCTGGCATTCCTCAATCGGACACACCTTTCAGGGAACCTGGACCTCTCATATTTCTTCTAACTTTGCCAAACGTAACGCTTCCTATGTATTCACCTTGCAGAACAAGGATGCTTAGAGCAGCCACACATTAAAGCAAGATATAGTTGCGAAGTTCTTGGACAAAGAGTCCCAATTCAGTCAGTCAAATATTGCACGTCACATTTGGTCTCACTGATAAGTCAAAAAGTTGAAAACGCATTGAAACCAATAACAGTGTCAGAGAGGACCTTCTGCGCTGTATGGCCACTGCCCCAAGCTCTCTTTTTATGAGAGATTTGCATCCTGCAAGAACCAAGAACTTCTTGCTCCTATCCCAGTCGTGGTTTTAGTAGTTCTCTATGAAAAAGTGGATGGTCATACAGTAGAACAGGTTTTCTTACCCCAATATATCGAACTGCCTCTGTGTAAGCGAAGCTATCCGTCAATCCAACTAATAAGTCAGATTAGTACAGTAATCGGTAGTCAGAAACAGAACACGAGCCACCCCTTGCCCTCACCTAGGCAACCTTAGTCTCTTCGTAGAGTATAACGAGAATTCTGACCTAGACTTGCCTCTCAACATCTGCCCATTATAATAACAAGCAAATCCATCTGAGTAACTGAGTGAGTAATATTAGGTTGAACGGGAAGTCCTGCAAACTTTAACCAAATTTTCTGGACTGCGGTCTTGCATTTTTCGAGTATACGGGAAAAAATGGGATTTCCGGTGAATGAATCCTAAGCGTGACGTCATCCATATTTTGAAGTCGATTAAGGTGGACTGTGGTCCTTACAACGGTGCTAGTATCCAGTGATACCGCTTTGAAGTCCCACCAATAACACACTGAAATCTTTATCCCATGCACATCTGCTTTTGGCTAAGCAATCTACTTTTCTCCTTGACGGAAACCCCAGAGGACAGTCTCCACTAATCAGGGATGAAAACATTCGAAATGTTTTTTGGTCTTTTCTAGAACAATTCAATCAAAGTGTCGCAGGACTTTCTGTGCAACCTAATAGTACAGATTTCGCGATTGCGGACCGGGTCACCTCACACATTTGAGAGGTTTGAGCCTAAGCTTATCACGGGCCGTGTATGTGTTTTCAAGAGGGTTGCGACCAAGAACCGATAATTTCTGGTACTGAAGCGTGTGCGAATCGATGTTGTGCCATGAAGTAGATTACTTGTTGCACCTCTCTGCTCATAAGCTTTATCGAGGCTACTGTACCGTCCGAATGTTACCACATGGGATCCGCCGCTTAATGCAAAAAAAGTAAAGAAAAGGCCTCGAAAAACTAAGATTAAACTCTCTCGAAAGCAGGCATATACTTTGCTGAACCGATTCCTGGGTAGGAATGCTGAGCAAAAAAAGGGGAGGGTTTTTTTCCAAATGAGCAAAGTGAGATATAGAGAACGAAATCTACTGCCCCTTACTAAGGGACTTGTAGCTGTCAATGTTCAATGATTAGCCCCAATCCACGCCAATCCTCCCTCAGATGTCGGTTACCCGGTATTGCTTAGGATAAGATCATTAGTTGCGATGGCAACTTTCAACGTAGAAATACTGAAGCATGTTGAGTCAACTAGTCAGAAGATGCTTGCTGGTTGCGCCCAATGCAGCGGTACGGTTGTACTGAGTCACACCCCTGACATTCCTCGTCTGTTACTGCTTAGGCAGGGAGACGGGCAAGAGAATCGTAATTTGTCGCTCCGCCGCGCGCGGCGATGTCCGCGGCGTTTTCTTAACTTGTATCTATCGATCAGAGCACCGAACTTCATGTAGACCCCGTCCTTGTAGACCATTTATTACCATTTTCGGTTCTGAATTGCCTGTTGCCGCCATCTACGGCGAATTACGATTCTCTCGTCACATACCCGCATAGGCAAAATCACGTTTAGAATGCCACTGTGATTCTGAATGAAAGTCGGAACCACGACGCATCAAAAAAGGGGCAAATCGGCCAAAAGTCTAAAGCTTTGTTCTTAATTCTTCTGGTATGAATTCAAATAACATTCACGTCGTCCAAAATACAAAAAGCTATCACGAGTACAGCTCGATTACAAGTCGAACTAGGGAAGTCACTCCTTAAGTGCACCGAGCAGATGGTTGTCGATTGGGCAGGAAGTGTGCAGGACACACTGCCAGGGCAAACAATGCAACGATTAGCTAGCTCAGTGGCAGCCAATGCTTACACAGATGTGTGGATTGAGCTTGTTAGTGAGTGATCTGATTGCATAGGTGTGATTGTTCTATAAAAAGTAAGTGAGCGTAAGTTGATCCCTGGGGTGTTGAGGTGTCTTTCTGAGACGAGCAAGCAGCACAGTAGAAATCAAGTCAAGAGACGGCACAGTGTAGTGTTCAAAGCTCTGCGGACTAGTTGCTGATGGATTTCGTTGTCTTGGCAGAGGTGAAGACA
>MU913166.1:30681-42459 GCA_036418165.1 Cooperia oncophora
GTTTTAAACATGTCGTCCTAACTGCTGAAGATTTATGATCGCTCGAAGCGGTAGTGTTCATTCCCACAACTCAAAACGCGTTCGGGCCCGCGCAGAACGCGAGCGACGTTTGAAGGGGGATGAGCCTGCCTGCGGTCTTTTCTCTCAATGACTTTTCTACTTAAACCAACAACTCTTCATAGGGAACGCAGCCACGGGCGGGTTCACGCCCCCCTCCAACACAACCCCACATGAATATTCACGACCAAAACCGGCGGAGGACATGCCTGTATTACATATGCTTACGCCAGTGAGAAAATGGCTCACCGTTCTGCCTCATCAGCCTGTGATAGTCGACCATCTTGAAATGGAAACTAAATACTATCACCAATGGCCAGCTAGCTGGAATATGAAAGCATCGAGCAAACTGCAATCATGAACAGGTGAGGGAGAAATCAAAAGCGAAATAAAGATAGCACGAATACGGCGGTTTCGTACGATGCAATGTGAAAAAGCCTATTATTTGCAGTTTCTTGAGTAACACTACTTGCAGATCGAATGCAAATCGCAAGTCAGGTTTTGATGCCATTTATGCCTGGACTTTTTATTATTTGCAACACTTTGGTGCAGTTATAAAACCGGGGCGCAGTTTGGCGACGAGGGGGGAGGCGTTGTGCACATTCGCCGCTCCTATCCATGTGCCGAGCCATCAAATGGACACCTGTGAAACCTTGCTAAGCCACAAAATGATATGAGCTGAAACACCTGGTGATTCTTGTAAAGAGTACCCGTCAACACTTGCAAAGCGATGAAATAGCGTGAGCCTAACTTTTTCACTTCTATCTTTTTTTTGCTTTTGTAAACATGTTTCCTAACATAGCATCCACATGATCAGAAGGAACGATTAGAAACTTTTGATGAGGTCTGGAAGCCAGTGAAAAAGGAAAAGGAAGGAAGCTCCGAGATGAGGTGGTTTGGTAATGCAAAAAGGTTGTAATCGTTTTTTCGAATTGCGTTCTCCACGGTCTGCTTACTATTCGAGCTTTTTCAGCAATTGGTTAAATTTTTAGGCCGTGAAACTTCGTTATTCTCTTCACGTCGTCTCCAGCTGGACTTCAGCTATTCTTCAGTGAAAATGAGCCGCATCTCATAACGTGATGGGGATGCGCCCAGCCATGTTCTTGAGACTTGATAAATCCTGCATTTCACGTAATTTATCGAGTTTCTTCGAGTGCTGTTTGGCGTTTGGTGTAGGAAGCTGCGCAATTGCAATTCTATGCACGAAGGGTGACCACTGGACTGTAGTTACGAGGAGGAAGGGTCGGCATACAACAATTTCTTTAACAATTTCTTATCTCCTTTTTGTATAAACGGAGGTCAAAGTTGTTCTTCCGTACCGCCCCTCATTCACCTTCCCCACCCCATTTAGCTTATTTTAGAGAGCGATGACACTACTCCAACTTAACATCGCTGCGTGAGTTCTCCCTGATAAAGGATTGATCAAGATTAGCATCTATGTCAAACAAGGAATGCTCCTAGCAGCCTGTGAACTTCTACGGCTTAACAAAGATGTCCTAACTGCAATCGGCCGCGGCTGATTGACGTACCAGTATGGAAAAGGAGATCAGCGCAGCGAGGTTCGAAGAAAGTTCAAATCATGCAGCCATGCATCTTGTCGTAAGCCAGGAATTGAAAGAAAGACTGGCTATCTCGAAGATAAATTTTTTGAAAACTGGGAGGCAGCCAAAAAACTTCAACTTCACTCTCCTCCTACTCGTTCGTAAATGATATGAAGTTTAAAGAAAAAAGTTCCGCGTGAGGTGAGTCGTAAATCAATCGTTCACTGGGATCAGCTATTCGGAGCCTTTGTTGGGAGTTTCCTTGATCAGGAATGCATAAAGGTAGAAGGCCTTAGGCAAGGTCACACATGTTGAAGAAACTTATAATGCGAAGCCAAAACACAACTATCGTGACTTGCGCACGCCTTGGGGGTCATTGGGACGCCAATAGGAAAAGCGCGCCCTGGTTGCACTGTCGTCGGTCCCACTACAAAAAGCATGAATTGCTGGGGACCGCGCCTATATACTGCTATTGTCATCATTCTCAAATCAGTCGTCATCCTGCGCTCCTCATGAGCGCTCGTGCAACCGGTGGAGCAGCGCCGCCATCCCACGTCCCTTCCAACTTCCGTCTTTGGTCTTTTTCTGACACTATTGATCAGTTGCTTCCACTCCTCCTCTTCCATCACTGAGGTTATGTATTCATATTATTCATTTGTAATCATAACTTTTGATTTACCATTCATCATTCTACAACCACATGTCATGTTCCTTAACTGTGATTTACTCATTGAATGTTTTCCTTTTACCCTTCTCTTACATGTAGGTGCAACTCGTGTCGTTTAGTCCAACTTCCACATAGCAATGGGATGCCCTTTCCAGTCCAGGTTTTACGGGAGTACTCCACGGCGCGAATTCCCCTTTTAGGAGAATACGGGCTCTTACAACCCCGCATTCTGACGTGACCACGGTGTATCCGCCGATGCTGCTATCTTGTCCGCACCTAGGCACGAGACTAACCGAGGTAGGTCAGTACGAAACTCATGGCTAGAGAGGTGGAATTGAAGTCGGCACTAAGAAGATGTCCTTGGAAATCGCTAGCTACAGAGACATCTAATGGAATGATGCTATGCTGCAATTTTCTGTCAGCAACCACGATTTGGATAGATTATAGAGAATCTCTCTCTATGAACCTTACCGAACCGACCGTGTTATTCCAAAGAAGATTATGATCAACAAATACAGTGATAAATGGTTGTTGTGTTGTCTGCCCTATAAAAGGGGCGGTTGTTCATAATAAACAATTCACTTCACTTCTCTCACCTCGCCTTCTACACCGGCCATCTACACTCCCGCCACACAAATCGCCACATCTGGTGCATCGGCCGGGAAGGACAAGGAGTCAAGGAAGCCGAAGAAGAAGAAGAAAAAGAAACCAGGAAAACTCAAGAACCCAAGAACAACTGAAGTGACGCCAAGGAAAAACGAAGCTCCGTGAGTCACTTGAAATGTCTCTTTCCTTATCTAACCGCCAAGGAATCCTGAGGCGGTCAATAAGTAGGCTAACCTCTCTTCTGCGAAGCACAGCAGATCTTCTCACTCTGCGCCCGGACGAAGGAGTCGGACAAGAAGATCGCCTTATGCTCAGAAAGAGGATCAGCAACGCCAAAAAAGCAATCGAACTGGAATCGGACAAGATAGAAATCGCATTGGAGAAGTACACCAATGCGGCCGACAGCCTGGAATCAGAAGAACCAGCAAGGTCGGAACTTCTACAAAGGGCCGAAACAGCAGAGGAAGCGCGCATAGTCCTGGACGAAGCACAGGAAGCGCATACAACCCTGACCATACTCAGCAAGCAATCGAGTCTTCTGAAGTACCCCATACCCCACCTTCAACTGAAGTGCTAGAAATGAAGCTAGCTCCAATCCCCATCCCAAATTCAGTGGCGAAATTTGGGAATGGGAAACATTCTGGAAAACGTTCGAACATACCGTTCACTCAAGAAACATTGATGATCTCTACAAACTCAACTACCTCCTGGATGCCCTCCAAGGAAATGCTAGAGAATCAGTGAAACAGTTCGAGATTTCAGGGCACACTTATCCCTAGTGATAGCATACCTCAAAGACAAATATGGCGACAAGGAAGCATTAATCGAGAGACTCTACTGCAATCTTCAAGCGACACAGGCTCAAACTAATCGCTTAGAAGATCAGGAAATTCTTTGCGAAAAACTAGATTCCATCATCTCTCAACTGCGAATCAAGAACGAGCACGTTGATAACGTATTTCTACAGAAACAGCTACTTGGCAAGTTTTCACCTGACGTCCAAAGATACATCCTCCGGCAAAAGTCAAAACAGAAGGCCGACGGCACATGGGACACCCAATCGCTACTATTAGCGCGAAAGAATACATCAAAGATGAGATCCGAATATCCCACCAAATGAAACAATGGACTACCAGTGATACCACACGGACGATGTCAGACATCCCTCACGAAACTACGCCTCGCCAGTTTCGTCAGAACTCTTGCTTCTATTGCGGGAAAAGTGGGCATAAACCACGAGACTGCAACGAAGCCACAACATTAGAGACTTGAGATTATGAAGCAACAGAAACTCTGCCATAACTGCGGCGGAAGGGATCACAAGGCTTCAGTCTGCACAAGAGGAGCCTGTAGTATATGCAGAGAAACAGGCCATCATACTTCTATCTGTAGAAAGTTGAGCCTCCCAAACAACCAGACAGTTATTCGCCAAAAACAGACCTCATCCGATACCTCCAGGAAGCCTCAACCGGTCAAGCGTCCCTCATCGACCAATTATACGAAGCCAAATCTTATTGAACCCTTGAAACCAGCTCCACATAGCGCTCAGCATGCCAGCGACACAGAAGACAAGCTAGAAACCCAAATTCTAGTCGGACAGGCTCAAGTTCTGAATCCTTTCACAGGAGCATATGACGATATCCACATCATGTTCGACACAGGGGCGGATCGCTCATTCATCAGCAGTGACTTGGCTCACCGACTTCGACTCGATGACATTGACACCGTGAAGCTGAACATTAACACATTTGGTTCACAAAGGCCAATTACGATGACCGGTGGCATAACGATATTGAAATATGGGACCTCGAAGGCAATCAACATGCTTTTACAGTCACCCGTGTTGACAGGATCACAGCGCCACTACCTCGCAACACTCTCAGCGAAGAGGATAAGGAATTCTTGTTGGAAAACGACATGCAACTTTCCATTGATCCCTCCATCAAGACTGTCCAACCAACCGTTCTGCTTGGATGTGCTGATCTCTTTTCCCTACTTGATACCGGATTGAGAACACATTGTACACTACCGTCTGGATTAACGTTGATCCCATCTAAACTGGGATACCTCATATCAGGACGAAGAGATACAAAACAAGAGATGTCAAAAGAACTTCTGTTCAAAACACTCACAGAGCAACTGACTATAAGGACTCCCAAGCACAGCCGAGTCCAGAACAAGCATGGGAACAATTTTTCGAATTTGAAAGAGCAGGCACTCGCGAATTCACTGGACCCTCTTCTGAAGAGCGAAGGTTAACAAACGCAGCAATCTGGAAGACATTCGAAGAAAGTATCGAGAAACGAGAGGATGGTTACTACGTGCGCCTTCCTCGGAAAACAGCGCCTTCCTCGGAAAACAAATGTCAGTCAACTACCGGACAACAAACAGCTCGCTTATCGACGGCTCAAGTCCAACTTGATTCATTTAACTAAAAATGAAGCCATACTACAACAATACCATGAGACAATCATGAACCAGTTGGAAAAGGGAGTAATCGAAGAAGTCAGTGAAGAGCAAGAAATATTGAAGTTGGTGAAACACAAGGTGCACTACTCAGCGCATCATGCAGTCATTACATCAGAAAACGTCTTCCAAACGTAGAATCGTATTGTATCCATCTGCACCCCTTGAAAATTCTCCGCTCAACGACGACTTGAAGCAAGGTCCAGTTACCCTTCTGAGAAATTGCCGACATACTCCACTTCGTTTCAGAACAGACAGCAATCATTACCGACTTAGATGAAACCTCCCTGCAAGTTTGCCTACACCCACTGGATAGAAGTGCCACAAGATCTATGTGGATTCAGCAACATCCATGACCCACCTACTCAAAAAACAGAACGATCATATCGATTCACTTACGCCACGTTTGCGACTGACTGCTCTCCGTTCCTGCTCGCTAGAACAATCAGTCATCAACTACAGACGATGGTAGAAGATCAAGAACTAACAAAGAACATAGAGGACAAAATCCACGTCGACAACCTCATATCGACAGCATCTTCAACGAATGAAGCCTCGAAGTTCTACAAGACAAAGAGAATCTTCCACGAGCTCAATCATACTCACGGACAACTTCGATCAAACACACACCACTCCTTTTTGAAGAACAAAATTCAACCGACGGACCGTGTCGAATCTGAAGCGTTAGAATCTCGGAATCACATGGAACACAAGAAGCGATGACACAGTCCCAGGCCCCCAGAAAATCACAAACAAGCGGTATCTCACAGCTGTCGAAAGAAAATTGGCACTGCAAGTGATGTCGTCATCAGTTGATAAACCTCCAAGAAGCTGCTCCAGAAACCACAACAACTGGAAACGACCACCAGGATCTCTCTCTCAGGGCCTGAACCTTACCGAACCGACCGTGTTATTCCAAAGAAGATTATGATGAACAAATACAGTGATAAATGGCTGTTGTGTTGTCTGCCCTATAAAAGGGGGCGGTTGTTCATAATAAAAAATTCACTTCACTTCTCTCACCTCGCCTTCTACACCGGCCATTTACACTCCCGCCACACAAACCGCACATAGATTCATGGCGCGGGTGCGGAAACATCGGCAATATTGGTTTCGTACAATACTGTTAATCATGCGCTCAACTTTTTAGATCCTTCACTGGAGGTTCCATAACAAACTATCGGTGATTGTGGTCGCACATCACAGTGACGGTCCACGACAAAAGAAGTGCGGTCCAAGCTGAAGAAACTGTTGGAAACCACGTCAATCGAAGCGGTTGTGGAATGGCAAAGGAATGTAGAATCATTTTTCTTATGCAGCAAGCTATTGCCAAAAAGTGTCCCATGAAAAAGTTATTGCGCACGTAACTTTATTGTTTGACTTTCAATGAGAGTTATTATTGCAGGGCTTTGTATGTCTATATCTGGGGTGTTTCCTAACTCAGTCTATTTGAGCATATTAAGTACTGATAATGAAATTCATTTCGTGAGCTATTTCATGAACTTACGAGAGTTGACACTTTGACCACCCTGCTTACGTGCGTGTTCCAGCTCCACGAGGATTTACGCCCCACCCCGTGGCCGAACTGCGCTTTGAACTACACCTGTAGTGGATCACTTTCAGGAGAGTCCATTTTCCTTTGTGACATTCCACGTAATGAGTGAAAAATGTTGTTCCGAAAAACGAAATTATCAATGAGGCGCAGACATTCAACGAATGAAAACTATTTCTTCGAAGGACCAGCTCTAACAACGAAGGTCGTTTGGGCATGGCGCGCTTTTTGAAGCGGTTTCCTGCATATTGTTGAGCTTATACAATAATTTGAAAGAAAGGCGAGCTTCATTTTCGCTGCGCGACTCCAGGAAAGATAAAAAGGAGCAGAGAAACTGCTGAAAACTGCTCTCGACCTCTATGCGCTGTGAATCACTTTCAACTTTTCCACTTGCTGACTGACGACTCTTTTAATAGGACCATTGATATCAGGGTGAAAGATAGATGTGAATGGGATTTCACTTGTGGCAGGGGCTCAGCAGTGAGCGATGGTTCCTTCAACAGTCGGATCTGTATCCGCCGCCTGTGATCGAGTGGCCTAGAGGATGGCGCGTTGGATTCCGGATAATGAGGTGAGGTTGCTATTTAGGTTCCGCTAGGCCAAGAACTTCTACTCTTCTTTGGTTCAAAAGCTACTCTTTCGAGCATGTACAGTCTAAGAATCGCGTCAGCAGGAGTGGTAGACATCGTGTCCAATGAAGCCCGTCCCGCGTAATGATTGATCGACTAGTGATCGATTTGGGAAGAAAACAGCCAGGGTTGGGAAAGTCGCAGGCGGATGCCGACTGATTGCGACCCGACTAGTTGCGGTGATATAAAATGTATGTCTGTGCATTTATTGACATATTCTGAATAGCAATACCCAATGGGTCGGTGCTATTCAACTATAGAATTTTTACCTAACATTGAGCAGACCAGACCTTTAGGGGCTCAGCAGTATCCTGAATTGGGGCTCAGTTCTGGCTACGGTGTAAGTTGTTGCCGCTTTTGAGCTCATATTCATCTCTCCGAATGCACTGTATGCGCTCACATTTATTTATTGATTATATGCTCTCTAGAGACATGTTAAATCAACACGGAACATAAAAGCTCACATGAAAAATTCAGTGTTTAGTTCTTGACAGAAAGTTTCGACAAGAAGTAAAAGAAGCTGTTCATATAAGGAGAACGAGACAAGTGCTCTTGAGCAGATAAAGCATGAATAAGCGAAAAAAAAGAGAAAGAGCGCAAGTGTGCAGTACAAAAGTGGTGAGAAGAATGAGGGAAAACAACTAGTTCACTTTTAGAGACAAGGCGATGCTTTCGTTTCGAAGCTGGCGAGTTTCAAAGGAAAATGACTGTTCTGCAGAACTTGACGCTGACGAAAGAAATGGCTACAGGGAAGACTTGGCGTTTTCAGGGCGACACTATCGCCTGATGACTTTGACAGCTAAAATAAAAAGGCCTGCTCAGCCTGCGAATGCCACTAGACCCCACAGATGGTTCTGAAAGGACGTGACTGAGGTGGTTTTTTCATTTTCGTCCATGGGGACGGAGTCAGATTCGAGCATTTATTCGTTAATCGGCCCTCGGTACCGCTCCCTAAGGCTCCTATGCAAAATTCTTCTCCCTAACACAGCTGAAAGCTTCTCACACTTGATATCCTAAATAAGTGTCCTTCTTTTGAGGGTGAGAAAATATATGCCTCATGTTCAATAACTGGTCTGACATACACTTTGTAAATCCTGATCAAAATGGACTCTTCAGCAGTGAGTGCCTGTGTGCCTTAGGTAAATGAAAAGACTTTGTTCGGCCTCTTCCTAGGCAATTGGAGTCAAAGCTGAGGCTACCATCAACGTGAAGCCGGGTCCTTGCTTTCCCTCATTTCGGAGACACGAAACATTCACATGATGTTAAAACATTATTTTACCTAAGGACAGTGTTTTGTTGTTCCCGAAACAGACAGGAAAACCTCTATTGACAGACCAACCATGAGAATACCAACTGTCTTTTGAATAGCAGAGGAAGTCAGAAGACGTAATGGCTTTATGGATCTTAGTATCATCGGCGAACATCTGACAGGTGGCCCCCTGGCTTTGAACATAAATGATAAAAAAATGTGTAAAAGAATGTTTGACAAAAGATGAGGCAACACCCAGTCTTGCGGAAAGCCGCTCGCAGCGTGTCTGACCGTAGAGAAGCAATCATCAGTTCTCATTGAGATATGGCGATGAGGCTAGAAAAGCATTAACCTACCAGATAATGCTACTGTGAATGCCCGCATACTAGGATCTACGCACCATGGGACAGAAGTTATATTATCGGCGTGTATTCTCAGGTCTATTTGTTATAATGAGACTTTTTAGGGTTCGCAAGAGATAAAGAGTTGCTTTTCATGTCGAAGAAACCTCATCGTTAAATCGATACCCTTTTAAACAACAGATACAGCAAAAGCGCACTGTACAGATAACATTCTTTACGAAATTGAAAGTGACAGTCATCGCATACAAAAGAAAGAAAGTCATCTGAAGCAAGAGTTAATCGAGAATGCGCTCACGCTTGAATAACATCGAATCATCTGGACATGAACAAAAATGAGGATCTGAACAGGCAACCTCATGAAAACACAATCGTTTTGGAACTCATTGGTTAACTTTCTGCTTCCTCGTTATCACTGACGGCTAGAGAACCGTCAGCTTTGATAAGGGTAGCAAATCTGTTTTTACAATGAACTCTAACACTTGATAAACTTGAATAGAGAGGGCTTGTCACGTAATTTGACAATTCTTTCTCACTCATGCGTTTCCGCACCGTTTTACGAACATTTTGTCGAACTGCGAGGGTGAAACCGATAGGATTCAAAATTATGCAAATCATCACGTTTCATAGCATTTTCATGGGCAAAAGTTTCGAAGTGAGGAAGCAATTTCTCCATACGTTTCATCTGTATCCCTACAGCAGCAATACCACCCTAACCAGTCAACATTTGACAGATATGAAAATTTCGAAGTACTCGCAATCCCCATATTCTCTTTTGGGGACGAGTTTCTGGTCCATTACTGAAAGTCTAAGATGAAAAGTAATTGTTGCATGATCGCTGCTGCCAACCAACTGATCGCATTTGTGAGTAAGAACAAGACCCAAAGGCTTTCAGGCGCTTTTATGGCGCCAGATTGCGTCGGAGCCAAAAATAAGAGTAGAATCTGGATCAGAACCATCGAATTACACAATTTGAAGGTTTCCGCAACGGAAATTGGCCGTTTCCTTTTCGAGCAGATTTCGCAGCGCACTTTCATTTTTCGGGTATTACATGATATAAAGCTAGAGATATATCGCGGTATATGATGTTCTCGAATCTTTTTCATCTCTACTCTCGTCGGCACTTAATAATGCTCAAGGAGAATGCTGTAGAGTCGCTGCGACTTCTTTTATTGGTCGAGTTCCTTGGCAAACATTTTCGGTAATGACTGTGAGGACATGTTACAGCGTGGCAGTTACCGCAGGATAAAACATCGTTTGTATTGGCCAGTTCTACCCTGTCAGCCCATCCAAAAAATTCTACCTTCTCGCTGCCAGCCCGTTTCGTGAAGACACACGGACTACGTCGTTTGACAACATTCCCATTCCCTTGTAGTATCCTATTTTGAACTGCTCTGAGGTTTTTACACAATCGAGTTGAGGCACAGCGGATGGCGGACAAATAGTTGAATGATGAGCCAATTCGCACAGTCTGACCACAACAATTGATGTCCTCATGAATGACTTCAAATTAGTCTTAGGTGAAGGGAAATAGAGCGGGAAAGAGGAAGACAGGCGACATGTCGGAAGACAGTCTCTAAGGCCACGCGACGTCGCGTCGCAATCTGCAAACACCGTGGGCTTGCAATGGAGCGCACACCGCGATAGTTCATTGCATTATTGCCATCTAGTTTCACTCGTTCGCTTCAGGTATCAGCCACGCTCACGCGCCTAGTAGATCGGACTGTCATGATCCGATTAGATTTTGTTTCTTTCGCGATAACTTATGACCGGTATACATCGCGCAATTCTATACCTGCAATGGGACGCTGCCTGCTCTAGTTAATTCAGCCTTACCTGCTGATCGTTAACCCCTCGACTGCTCACAAAAGCTTTGTGGGCAGCACACTCTCAGAAACTGAATTTATTGTCGTATTGCATTGTATTGTTGTGTATAATTTGTCGTGTTGGGGTACGACGGCTCTTCCTGGTGAAAAAAAATAGAAATGAAACGACATTCCGCTGCAGCATCAAAAAAACCATAGCGAGCGCACGCCGATCGTAACCTTGTCGCGCACAATGCCGTGATGTTACCGTCACACACCAGTCATGTGACATAGAGTAAGCAATCATCTCAGCTTTTCTTCTATGAGCTTTTCTTCTTACTGTTTTTTACTTCCTCATGATCATAATATGACGCTAGTAATGCTAAGGGCGACAAGGGCGCTTGGTGGGATAGTGTACAATTCTGAAGCTGTAGCTGTGTTTAGTTTCCTTGAGAAGCATCAAAGGGTCGAGACCTTGCCCGAACAATGCTGCCTTCTTCCAAATGACCTCGCAGAAGAAGTATCGAAACAGAATGTACTATACAATGAAGATGCTTCAAGGAATAGTGAAGGGAGGAAATCTGCTTTTTTATTTTGTGATATTTCGTGCCCCAAAATACGGGTGTATACGTGGGTTGAGAGTTTGAGTGGCACAAAACAGGATCGCTGCTGTGTGATCTATTTTCACTCATAAATCAGCTCAAGCAATTGCAGAGAAACAGCATCAATAAACGGTACAGTTTGTGGACAGCATCTTCACATATCTTAATGTACGAATCCATCAAATGAGCTTTTGAAATCAGTAGCCGTTTAGACTATCCTTCAGAATAAAGGACAAATTAATTTT
>MU913167.1:3228-16323 GCA_036418165.1 Cooperia oncophora
AACGTTAAACCCACCTCCTCCCCCCCCCCCCCCTAAAATGTTCCAGAGTCCGCAGCCAACAAAACTGTATATTCACCTCCTGGTAAGCGGCGGGTGTATGGTAGTGGGTGTTTACGGCTAGTGTTCTTGCTGAAATACTGGGGGGTAGTATTAGGGGAAGAGGGGGGAGGCCTGTTGTGGTGTGAAGTTTCTCAAGGCCATGCTAAAGCTTTGCTAGCTACAGTCCGATAGGCGGGCGAGAGTTAAGGCTGCCCGCGGCCCCCGTCTAAGGTGACTGACCATGAGCCTCTGTCTGTATGCTCATGATCAGTCACCTAAGTGGTTGCTGTCTTCAGCTTAGTCAGAATGACACTGAAGTTTTAGTCTAGTAAGTGAGCTTAAAGACACTGAGTGAGGGAGGGAGGGGGTGTTGTAGATTAAACATCCCCAGCGAGGGGTCGTTTCTGCGTTCGAGAAAAATGTTTCTAGTTGGTGACTTTTCAAGGTTTTTCCCTGCCTTAGGTGCGCTATGTACCTACTTCTGCATAGCAGCGGTTTTTTGGTGAACACCAGAGAAGAACTCCGGAAGGTTGGGAGAATCCAGCAAGATGGTGGGGAAAATGGAGGAGGTCTTATCAAGAGAGGAACCCCCGAAGGGGTCGACACTAGGCCACAATGGCTCAAGCCGCCTGGCTCAATGGCTAAGGCCTAGTCCGCAGTGATCCAATAGGGAAAAGCTATTGCAACCTTCGGGATGCGAACAGAGGCGTCCGTCATGATACTGAAATGGTGTAGAACTTTGAGAGAGTGCTGTCCTTCGCGCAGTTACGCCCGCGACACCGCCCAGCGGTCAGGGCTGTCCAGTAGGGGAAAAATCGCTTACCACTATCATAATAATATCCATTTGTATTGTAGTTATTGTTCCCATTACTGGGATAGTAGTAGTATGTTGTTCCAGCATTATTGTTGTTGGAGGGATAGTAGTAATAGTATGTCTGAAACAGATACTTTCAGGGCGATGTTCCTATTCAACTGACTTTTAGCCTCAAACTTACGTAATATCCTTGTGCTACTGCTACCAATAAAGAGATCAGGAGTAATGAGAGGCTGAAATACAACTGTCATTGAAGGAAGATCAAGACCCGAGGGAAAACTTACTTGATGGAGTTCATTATGGAATGTCTAAGCTCGCCAGTGTTAGTTCTGAGGAGTGCAGTGGTTTTTATACCGAGGTCGAGCTCACTATGGCACAAAGTAGAGAACTAGGCGGCCAAACATAAAACGAGAGGAAAAGCTTCTCGTTTTGTGGACTCAAAGAGGTTCAGTCCTACTGAGAGATAGCGCGTTTCAGGGAGGGTTTTTGCCGACAAAAGTTTCTCATACGAGATGCTCAACGCGAGTTCTATTTGACAAGGGCACTTATCTGTACGATGACTCAGTAGTATAACTTCGATGGGAAGATCTCTGTCAAGTCTACGGACCTTGGTCATTGATCCTGATTTATGCTGATCATTTCGATAAATAGAAAAAAGTAAATATCTTTGTAGTGAATACAAATATCTTATAATCATGGTTGGCTTTCGAATTTCCACTTGAAACTAGGATCAGAATCGTCCTACAGTGCCAACTACGTGATGAGGGAGAGGGGGGACAACTCTCAAACTCTCATCAGATTTTGCTGAATCTAGTCAATTCCTGTGGAGGGACGGAAGACGACTTCTATCCTCATGAGTCCACAGGAGACGAAAAATTCATAATTCATCCTCCTGTCCAATCTTAGGCAGAATTCCTCGATTGTTTTCTCGTAGTCCTTTCTTCACACCTTTTTCGTACACTCCCTTTTATCTCCCTCTTTTTTATCATAACGGCAGATGGAAGGAATGACGTGAAAGTGGTAACCGATTCCTCAGTTTCATAAGAGCTTGCTTATCTGGACTTTGAAAAATCGCCCGGGATAGGAACAGGCTTCTTACCCGCTCCCTTGTTGGATTTACCGCCAAAGTTCCTCCTTGTTGTCACTTACTGTACTACCCACCTCAAAGAACTTTTGTTTTTTCTCGCTTTCTTTCAGCATCCTTCTTCTGCTTAACGATCCCCTGGACTTCCTCGTCCCAGAACCACGCTGCCTTGTCTCCTCTGGTCCCAACTCGCGTCTCTCCCAGATCCTCCCCCAGAAAAAAGATCCTGTATGCCTCATCCTGTTCCGGCTCCAATTGTTTGCACTGACGAGAAGGATTAGATACACAACGACCTGCGGCCGCGTTATGTTTCCACGGCAAAGCAGAGGAGCAGATGTGTTGGCTGGGTGGAAACGCGGGGCTCTTTCTGGGGTGATAATTTTTTGGGTGTGGGGCTCCTGAGAAACGGAAGGCAGCATGTTGAAGCAATGCCTCTACTAGTGCTTCTTCTACCTACACGCAATCTGAATCTTCCCCCGTTCTTGAAATATTTCGGATGGGTATATCGGGAGCGGGTTTCTGTGCTTCAGACGAGAATAACTCCTTTAGAACGCAATATTTTACAAAATTAAAAGCCCTGAACACCCAATATTTCCTCTTTCGAACAAGCTCTACAGCTTTTCTGAAGACTGGCTAGGAAGACATTTTAGATGGGTCACACGTGGGTGACATTCTGAAGCACTCAAAAGCTCGACGCATTCTGTACCATTGTATACTCAAGATCCCTGAGATCGAGTAGGCGGGGCTGCATTCTTCAACTTAACCTGAAGGTGTCTATGCTTCTGGTGGTATTTCCATCTTGACACAACTGTTGTCGTGTCTCTGTCCAACACAGAACAAGATGACAGTTGTCCCAGACTGGAATATTCCACGAGTAACCAGTTCCGTGCCATGTTCAAATGCCACGCCTACTCTGGCTCAGGGATAAGGAGTGTAAGTATGAACATTGGTGAATTTCGCTGCCTCCAAACACATCCTGTTGGACTGAGTCAAAGCATAATTTGTTATCATCGATCGATTTGGTCCGAGTGTGCGCCGTGCATTACGCTTCTACGCAGAGGTGGTGGAAAGGTGTAACTTCTGATTTTAGGTGATTTTTGTCCATGCAAGCAGATGTTTGTTTGGGGTTTGGAAAGGTAGATACGCACAAATCTGTTTGAGATGTATTATTTAGTCATCTACGTACTTACGAGTTCATGCTAACTATTGATATTGCTAGTAAATTGTTTTAATAGTTTAAAGTCTCTCTTACATCCTTCATGGCTTTCCGTCCTTTCCATCCTCACCGATGGTACTTATGTGCTGCTTGGGGCTCACCGACCCTGTTTTACAACCCCCTCCTCCTCCTCCCCGGCGAGCAAGGACCACTCCGATAGGTTTCGCGAAGCTGCTCTACCCTGAATGTTGGCACATTGGTTAGAATAGCGGGTAATGTAGTAGTTTGTGGCACTTGTAGCGAGACCACAGGCGCTACTACATAAGCAGAGAAGGAATCCTGGTCCGCAGCTGCAGCGACGTGCCATTTTGCCGGCCAAGCTGTTCCGAATGATTCTGAACTTTGAGATCTCATAGTAGCATTTTTCACGGCTGCTACCATAAGAGGAGAATTGGATGGGTAGATTCAACCGTGTGTACATATCAAGGCGCTTGGAACTGATGCAATGTCCCCGTTGGACTGTTGAAAAGCAAACAGTTATGGTGATATTACTTTTTCACAGTGACGCAACCCCCCTCACTGATTAATCAATTTTCGGGATGTGGCATGCGTTCCACTTCCTCCATTCAGAATCGCACGCTTAGGAATATGACGTTGCCTATTCAACGAGAGTAGGAGACAGTGTTTTGACAGGTCAGCCCTGCCGCTAACGGACCTGGATATCGACCAATGACCTCTTCTCTGACTTTTCCGAGAACAATTCGCTTTTTCCCCAGAAACTAGCGTCGAGCGGGAGGGGGGGCATGCGACGCACTTGAAACAAGAAAAAGCGAGAAAGATCATAAAAAGAAACCTCTCTTGAGGGCATAGTCTTCTCATATAAACCCCCCCCCCTCTAGCGATCATCTACGAGCCCCTCCGCTGGGGATCTCCAAAGTAGGACGTGTCCTGGTTATACCACCTACCGCTACACCATATAACGACATACCGGGCGATTTTGCAGGGTCCTAAACAATCCTGTATCTCCGAGAAATAGGGCTGGTTCCACTTCCCCTGTCCAACCAACAAGTTGATTTTATTTGAACGCATCCTGCTACGTCAAAGGATCCACAGTTGTCCAGAAATAAATTATTACATAGGGCATTCATGTCATTCTCGGTCAAATGTTGAACATGGGAACCTCTTGTGGCGGAAGTGACGTTTCGAAGCTACAAGTTTTGGAAATGAGCAAAACAATCTAGAAAAGATGACGAAGTGTGAGAAGAAGTGAGTGACTTCGAGCTAGGTGCTTTATCTTACTAAATGGGAAACCATTACGCAGAAAGAGGATCAATCCATTAGAGAGCTCCCTATATTCAAAGGCGCCCGGAGCTTCCACTCTCCTTGTCCACAGGGTCTCCCTCCCTCCTGAATGCAGTCCAAAATAGAAACTATAGCTGGCGCAGAAATGAGCTAGGCAAATTCTGATACCTAGTTTGAAAGTAACGGTTCGCAGGAATTGCCAGAATCGCCCAGAATGTTGACAGGAGTTTTAAAGACACATGGTACGCTCATACACATTGAGGGTGTATGAGACTATCAGCCCCCCAGAAGTCGATGTGTCGTGGTCCCTGTTGAGGCGACGGGTTCAACCGCCGATCAATAACCGCCTCTAGTTCAGGGCATCTATGTGAGCGGGTATTTTGAAGGAGCTGTAGAGGCGATCGGCTTAAGGCCTGATCAATAATCGCCGTCCACTCCTAGCCAGTGAGCCGGCGTTTGAATATCCCTCTTTGGCGGGATCTCGGGGTATAAATACCCTCGGCAGGAGCTCTAGTCAGTTTAGTTTCGATTCCACGGACGCGACCGACAGCTCAACGCCAACGCCGACGCCAGCACCTCGCCGACTCCAACCGACACCGGATCAGCGGAGCAGTCCGCTACATGGGGGCCAAGCCGACTTGGACGACGGACTAGGAGCTGGCAGTACTTCAAGGATTTGTGCGTTCGAATCCGATCAGTCGATCGTGATATTCGACGCTTCTGAACTCCGGTTGGATTCAACCGTGACATTCGAGAACTTTTCTTTCTTAGCCGTTACGGCTGATTGATAAGAAAAGAAAGAGTGACTGAAATCATCGAACTCCGGTTGAATCAAACCGTGCATTTCGGTGTTGTTGGCTGAGTCAGTATCCACTCACTAAAGTATTATCAGTCTTCTCTAAGAATCGTGTTGCCGTTGGTTGAACGTTCGTGCGTATTCGTGTTTATCGACTGACGCGCTTTCGTAACTACCATTGGCACATACAATATATACTATTTAGGTAAAGAGCGGCATCGAACTTTCTGGTGCTGTAACGAACTCCGATTTCGATCAATCGTGATTTCGAAATACCTTTGAAGAAGTGCGCGATCAATAGCGCCAGAAGGTAAACTTCTTATATTGGTGCAACATCTTCGCAGTAAGAGCATCATTGCATTCAGGTCGAGAGTAGCGTAGTCGAATTCCGATCCCAATCGATCGTGACTTTCGGACCACGAACATCTAAGCAGTCAAAAGCCGCCAATACAGGTATACAGGCCTTTCAATTGCATTACCTCTCAGTGAGTGTGCAAAGATAAAAATAGAATTCTGTAGAAGTATACACTGCTTCCAGACTATCATGTCACAACTAATGGAGGAAGAACTACTCCGATCGCCGATCAGAGAAGATGATATGATTGACGAACACGTAGTAACACGTTTTTGAAAGAATTTGATCGGTTGTCAAACAAACTCCTGGGTCAGGTGGCGAGTATAGCTATTACGTGTGACAGCGAGCTAGCAAAGTCGATGCGCACCGATGATCCCAGGAGGGAAACTGTCGTTGCTTCTGTTAGGGAGCAAGTTTCACTGGTGAAAGAAATTATTAAAGCAACACTTTTAGAAGTCAGTGAGCTGTGTAGGCCAGTAGTAGCCGAGCGAGTGTTCAAGTTATTACGTGTTGCACAGATAGGCAGCGTAAGCGATCTACAAGAGCACCTGCGTAAGGATGCAGTTATAAGTGAGCTCTTAGTAGAGATCGGTGAAATCTTGCAGTGTAACGAAAGTGAGATAGGTGCGAAATTGAGGGAATTAACCACAGCATTGAAAACAGAACAACGAAACTCTGAGATTTTTCGACTGCAGTTAAGTCAAAAAGAATTGCAGATCGAACAGTTGCGTCACGAAGTTGAGTGCATGGGCCAAAAGCCTTCAGAAGATCAGAGCAGTGGAACCAGACCACTCCAGGGTGAGTCAGAGGTACCTGTACGAAGTGATCATTCTGGAAATTCCGACCAGTTCAATCCGTTATTTCAGATGCAATCCTCAAAGATCTCGACGCCATCGAACCAGAAGTCTTGCGGGACTACGCTGAAAAGCGGCTCAGGGAACAGTCACGAAACTCAACAATCGTCGGACACAGGTGAGGTTGACGAGTTTTCACTAAGTGACTATATTCGAACCATGTCGCTACCCGATGTACAGCCTTTTTCTGGTAAACCTGGCGAGTGTTTCAAGAGATTTTTGAACTCATTCGACATGAAGTACCCAAAAGGGCAGTGGAAAGAGTTGAACCGTTTGCAACTTTTCCAAAGTTTCCTGAGGAAAAACGCGTTAACAGTCTTTGAAACGTTGCCGAGCGAGATACGATCGAGCACTCTCGATCGCGTGATTGACGCAATGAAAGAAAGGCTGCGCATAGACGGAAATAGCCAGCGGGTTAAGGCCCTAGCAGGGTTGCGTACATTGGCTATAAGGCCTGGACAAGCAGTAAATGAATTTTGTTTCGTTTTGGAAAGCTTAGCTAATAAGGCCTACCCGGATGTGCCCGCAGAGGCAACTTCATTGCAAAAAGCCGAAATTTTGTGCAGACAGCTGGCTAACTGGAATGGGAGTTACTGCCTAACTGAGGCACTAGAGACTAGCTCTTGCGAACAAGCTTATGAAAAAGTGAAAGAGGCAGCACTACGTTTGGAAAGAAGTTTGAAAACAGCTGAGGAGTGTCGAATAGCAACTAGGGCACGGTCTACTCACAATTTCAACCAGAAGCATGCCGTCGGGGATAAGCAACCTGGACCGTTTGTCGGGAAGGGTACGGAAGAAATTGCGAAAATAGGCACAGATAAGCCACGCAAACTTCCATTGAGCAACAAACCAGAAACTACCCCGCCGTACCAGCAGAGAAGAAGAGACCATGGCCCACCAAGGTGCTATAAGTGTGGCAAAAGGGGACACATGGCTAAGGACTGCAGCGTTTCATCATCCAGGCAACAACATAGCTCTGTTCTAAGAGAGGATCCTAACCAAACGTCTAGTGTGGCATATGCCTCTTTGATAGATAAATGGATGTGTACAATATGGGAAGAGTCGGCATCGAGTGTGAGCGAATGGTTTGGCCAAAAACCGCTGGTCGATATAATAATTTGCGGAATAAAAGCAACCGCTCTCCTAGATACGGGTTCGCAAACAACGATCATACCAGTTAAGTTGCTGAAGAGAGCTGTAGAATATGAAAGTAACTTGGATGAGTATATCGAACATGTGCCAGGACCCAAGGTGAATGTGCGGGATGCTTCAGGGAATGTGATGGAAGTCTTTGATACCATCCGCGTAGCAATAACACTAGGAAGCCAGCTAGAATTTGTGTCAGTCTATGTAGGGGAAGGTTCAGACGAAGTGGTGATCCTAGGAACGAATGCCCTTCATATGTTCAAACTCAAGTTGGTAAGACACACTTCCACAAAGAGCGAATCTCTATATGATAGCGGTCGAACAACTGCTAACATAAGCACTGACAGCTCGAGCTAAACACAGGGTCTTTGTCTCGCCACGAGCCACGTGCCCTTAACGCTAACCTATGAGAGTGCTAGAGCTGCAGATGTGTCACTTCTTCGCTCCTAGCACCCCGCAATACCAGATGGGTTATGCTATAAAGCTTCTGGAGGTGGAAATGAGCATACCTGTAATCAACAATTCAGATCAAGGTATGGTGTTCAAAAAAGGAGAAGTGATAGGAGAATGGGAACAAAATGAGTGGATCAGGCCAAAACACATCGAACCGGACAGGAACATGCTAGATTCTAACAGACTGTGCGAGTTTGCTTCTATCAGTGATGGGATCGAAGCACTAGCTGAGATAATCCAACAACGAAACGTCCTGCTCTGTGCTGCTTTAGCTCTGCTTAAGGAATTTAATGATGTGTTTGCGGTGACAGATGCCGAGCTAACACAAACCGATCTGGTGGTTCATGATATTGATACTGGAGACCATAAGCCCATACGACAGAAAACTAGGCCTGTTCCCATCGCAGCTCGCAAAGAATTCAAAGGAATCGTCAATGATCTCGTAGATCGAGGCATAGTCGAGAGAAGTTCCTCTGAATGGGCTTCTCCAGTTGTACTCGTGAAGAAGAAAGATGGAACGCTTCGAGTCTGTGTTGATTATCGAGAATTGAACAAGGTGATTCGTCAGGACTCTTATCCCTTGCCGAAGATTGACACAGTCTTACAGTGCCTTGCTGGAAAGAAGGTCTTCTCCACTATGGATCTCGCATCGGGATATTGGCAAATACGCCTTTCCGACGATGCGAAGAAGAAGAAGCGCCTTCACAACAAGTGAAGGGTTGTTCCAATTCACAGTATACCCTTCGGCCTCTCAACAAGTCCTGCGGTATTTCAAAGGATGATGGACATGGTGCTACGAGAGCTGCGATTAGAGGACGAGGTTTTCGTTTCTATTGATGAATATCTTAGTAGCCACAGAGTCGGTAGATCGGCACTACGTCGTCTTGAAGAAGGCGCTAGAGGTCCTGCGGAAAGCAAATTTGCGCCTTAAACCGCAGAAATGTGAGTTTTTCTGAGACCACGTGACATTCCTTGGGCATCGCATCGACAAAGACGGAGTGAAAACGGATCCGGATAAGTTAAGGAAGATTCTAGATTACCCACTACCTTCCAATGTGGCAGAGTTAGGACATTTCTGGGAATGGCTTCCTATTACAGGAAGTTCATAGCAGGATTTTCCAAAATGACCAAGGATTTGTACAGGCTGCTGAGTCCAAAAACTCCGTGGAATTGGACTGCCGAACTGAGTCAGCGCTTCGAGCAACTTAAGCAAGTGGTGACAACTACACCTGTCCTTGCTCAACCGAATGTTGCTGCAGCAGAAAGCGGTAGTAGACCTTTTATAATCTATACTGACGCATCAGGTGAGGGACTTGGCGCAGTGCTCTGTCAAGAAGGTGAAGACCATTTTCCTACACCTGATAATGTTTGCATCGAAGGGCTTGACGGTTGAAAAAGACTATCACATCACGGACCTTGAAGTCCTAGCTGTAATTTTTGCGCTGAAGAAGTTCCATCTTATCGTCTATGGCTTGCGGACAATAGTGCGCACCGATCATCAGCCCTTGACATGCTCGTTCAAAAGAACGAATGTCTCAGCGCGCGTCCTCAGATGGGCCTTGGAACTTCAAAAGTATAACTTACAGATTGAGTATGTTTCTGGCAAGGCTAATGTCGTTGCTGATGCGCTATCACGGAGTGCAGCACAGATCACAGATGAAGAGCCCACTGTCCCAGAAAATGATTTGGTAATATGTGCTGTGGGAGAGCACGAAAGCGAGTGGCTTCAAGAACTGAAGGAGGATCCGGATTACGCACAGCTCATCAGTAACGTGATGCAAAAGCAAGATCACAAAGACGTGAATCTTCCAAAACATCCCGGAAATTCAGAGTCGCGGACTTTTATATCGATAATGGTGATCTGAAGTTGATGTGCGAAAACGCATCGGTACGCGTCGTTCCCAAATCGAGGAGGAAACCATTATTCGAAGAGGCACACCAAGGAATGATGGCAGGGACACCTCAATGGTCGTAAACTTGTACCGTCAGCTGAAGAAGATAGTGTTCTGGGAAGGGATGGAAGCAGATATAGCAAAGTGGTCCAAAGAGTGCTCGCGCTGTTTTCTGGCTAAAGGCCATGAAATGCACACCCCTCCGTTGAAACCATTTACCACAAGCGCTCCATTTGAGCTAATAGGAGTAGACCTGGTGGAATATGGGTTGACCGAGAGAGGTAATAAATATGCGCTCGTAGTCATAGACCACTTCACAAAGTTCGTGGGTGCCTACCCCATTCCAGACAAGTCCGCTAAAACGGTATCTTCCACATTGTTCGAGAGATGGATTTGCGACGGATGCAGGTGGCCCAAACGTATACATTCAGATCAGGGTCCCGAGTTCATTAATTCCATCTTGTCTAACATTTGTGACCTCACAGGTATAAAGCAATCGGTGACAAAAGGGTATAACCCCCGCGAGAACGGTATGACAGAACGAGCAATTGAAACTTTGACGCGAATGCTGCGGAAAGAAAACCGTGGTTCCAGCTGATTGGGATCTACTTTTACCTATGGTAGTTTTCGCGTATAATTCGTCTCCCGCATGACGCTATAGGTGAAAGTCCGTTCTATTTGCTGCACGCGTTTGATCCCAATTATCCGTCAAACGTGATCCCTTGCGACCAGCTTTCATTCAATCATATTGATGCCAACGATTACAAACACGAGCTGCTGGCAGGTATCCAGCTAGCACAAGAATGTGCTAAAGGAGCTCAACGAAAAATATAAAGTACGCATGAAAGAAGCATATGATAACAGGAACAAAGTTGACGTGCAGAAACTACCTAAAGTTGGCGACAAGGGTTTTTCAAACTAGGGAGGAAACTAGTAAAAGATAGCCAAAGCTAGTTGACCCTTGGGGAGGCCTTTACGGAGTGATCAAGATGAGCGAAAATTCAGCGCTAATATCTAATCCTATGGGAAAGAAAAGCCTCTTCAAGTTCCATTTGACGCGCTTATCGTTTTTCCAGCCGAACTTGAAAGCCCGATAAGAGAAACTAAAACAAAAAGAACTAAACGGCGTCATGCAAAGGTTAACAAAATTGTTTTCAGAGCTACGGCGAGCGGTGACGACACTGGTCCTCTTGGGCTTTTCTTTCGATGCCCAGGCAAGTATGCCCAAGATGCGAGTGGATTCGCGTACGCTTGCACGGTGCAGCAGAAGACCTTCAAAGACGTGGTACCATCAGCATCAGAAGCTATCGGAAACATTCGTTTTGACTCGATCTTTTCTCTTGCTCGTCTAATCTCGATTTATGATTATGAACGAAGTGAACAAAACAAACGATTCCTCATGCTAGAGCCGAAACATGTTTTCATTACCATAAATGGCGCCCAAAAAGCTTATCTCTTTTATAAAAAGTCTTGTGACCATGTTTTCCGGACCCTGATGCTTCACGATGGTTCTTCTCTGTGCCTCCCGCATGATGGTGGTTCTGGTTTGCCGATGGAGCAGCTCAACGAAGCGACGAACGAAGGCGTGAGATACGCCAAATCACACGACTGGGACGAGGTGTGCAGAGTGAAACCACGAAGATCCTCCTGATGTTACCCGACAGCTTCCGTCTCGTCAACAGCGTCTTCAGAGATCACCCGGACGTGGAACGTCGTCTCTATAGGAACCTCAGTGAGATCGGCGGATCGTTGGAAAGTTCGACTGCACGACTTTGTGTATTGGTTGGCCCTACGACGGAGTCACCAATTCCCAAGCGCGATTGGTGCAAGCTTGCTTCCTCTCTGGCCACGGCAGCCCGGATGGGAATGAAGGTTGTAGCAGTCGCCCCACCATTCGTCGGAGGACAAGGCTACGCTCAGAATCGAGGGGATCATTGAATGATCCATCAAGCTTCAGCCGAAGTCGGCGGCCGCTTGGCGAAGCAGTGTCTTTGCAGCCTCATCCCCACGATTGAGTCACCGAACGAACCGTCGCATGGACCTGGAGCTCACCCAAGGAGCTCTTGTGCAGAAGCATTCTCACGGGAGGTCTTGAGGGAGTACTTCGACGTTCTCCGCGTCTACGTGAAGTCGGAGATGGATATTCCGCCACTGGAAGCAGCGGGAAAAACTCGGACGTCCCGCACGCGAGAGTACTTCAAGCAAAAGAAGGAAGCCGCGAAGCTCACAAACGCAGGAGTTTCAAAGAGAAACTCAAAACACAAGTTTTCGTCATTTAGGAGAACCAGGCCCACGAGCTCGGCAACGCTACCAGCAGTCTCTGTTCTACAGTGTCCACCAATGGAACTGATGTGGTGCCTTCGAACGTCCAGCGTCATGTTCACCTACTGGCACAATCGTACGTCGAGGACGTGGCCTCCATCGCCACCACTAGGCGCGCTCTACCCCCCCCCTACATTATCCGGAATCTCAGAAGACATATGATATCTCATGTATCTCATAGTATTATTTGGTATCTCGCATCTCATAGTATTATTTGTTTTGTATGTAGTGTTTTTTTATATGTACGACCTTCTTTTACCGCAGGTCATTATTACGCTCATGGATTTGTAGTTTTGTAATCTGTTCTCAATTGGTTACAGTGTCACTTTGTTGGTTGATGTTAAACTATGAATTGTTACGAGGAGTTATGTGTCGGGCATACCCGTTCCGTGAGTCGTCACATATCAGAGCATGTACCATTTATCAGGTGGTTCGGTCATGTGAGCACCTTTCAAGCGGCAGGGACGCCGCTTCCCCTAGGAGGAGGCATTTTGTTGAGGCGACGGGTTCAACCGCCGATCAATAACCGCCTCTAGTTCAGGGCATCTATGTGAGCGGGTATTTTGAAGGAGCTGTAGAGGCGATCGGCTTAAGGCCTGATCAATAATCGCCGTCCACTCCTAGCCAGTGAGCCGGCGTTTGAATATCCCTCTTTGGCGGGATCTCGGGGTATAAATACCCTCGGCAGGAGCTCTAGTCAGTTTAGTTTCGATTCCACGGACGCCGACCGACAGCTCAACGCCAACGCCGACGCCAGCACCTCGCCGACTCCAACCGACACCGGATCAGCGGAGCAGTCCGCTACAGGGTACAACAACTCCTTTGAACCTATCTTTGAGCACAGGGGACAGCATTAGCTGGGTATTTCGATCGAACCCGTAC
>MU913167.1:16423-35304 GCA_036418165.1 Cooperia oncophora
TAAGGCCTGGACAAGCAGTAAATGAATTTTGTTTCGTTTTGGAAAGCTTAGCTAATAAGGCCTACCCGGATGTGCCCGCAGAGGCAACTTCATTGCAAAAAGCCGAAATTTTGTGCAGACAGCTGGCTAACTGGAATGGGAGTTACTGCCTAACTGAGGCACTAGAGACTAGCTCTTGCGAACAAGCTTATGAAAAAGTGAAAGAGGCAGCACTACGTTTGGAAAGAAGTTTGAAAACAGCTGAGGAGTGTCGAATAGCAACTAGGGCACGGTCTACTCACAATTTCAACCAGAAGCATGCCGTCGGGGATAAGCAACCTGGACCGTTTGTCGGGAAGGGTACGGAAGAAATTGCGAAAATAGGCACAGATAAGCCACGCAAACTTCCATTGAGCAACAAACCAGAAACTACCCCGCCGTACCAGCAGAGAAGAAGAGACCATGGCCCACCAAGGTGCTATAAGTGTGGCAAAAGGGGACACATGGCTAAGGACTGCAGCGTTTCATCATCCAGGCAACAACATAGCTCTGTTCTAAGAGAGGATCCTAACCAAACGTCTAGTGTGGCATATGCCTCTTTGATAGATAAATGGATGTGTACAATATGGGAAGAGTCGGCATCGAGTGTGAGCGAATGGTTTGGCCAAAAACCGCTGGTCGATATAATGATTTGCGGAATAAAAGCAACCCTAATAACGTCCGTGAATCAAAAAAATCAACTATAAAAAATTTTCTGATGGTATACCCTCCGCCAACGACGAAATACGATCCCCTATTCGAGAGTCCCCAACTCGAAGTGCCCTGTCAGGCCTACAGACGGTTAGAGTCGCGCACAAAACAGTTGCTCCACGAGAGTAACTCACGGCTACTCTTAAGCCCAGTATAGAGGAAGGGATCTAGAGGCGGCCTTGGTGGTTACACCCCCCCCCCCTCCAACGCCAAATACGTGAATCCCGTGACCGAACAGAATATTTCTGGCGAATTTATCGAGAGCTCTGCAAGAGTGCGTGGTGTCCTAGTAGCGCTTTCCTGGCATAAAATGGGTAATCCGGCCACTCCTTGAACTCCACTTAAAATGCGCAAAAAATGCAAAAATAAACGGAGTCAATCTGCAGAGAGTATATCCCGAAGGCCACCCATCGAAACGATCGTGCGAGAATTTCACGACACCACAATGGAAGTAAAGAAAAGTCGATAAACCTGGAGAATGGCTCAGGACGGATTGTAAATATTGCGCAAGAGCCGGCGAAGGGTGATCGTGGCGGGCCAGGGCAGCAACGGTTCGCGCGCGGTTATGAATTCATCCTCGATCGGCTCCTCTCGTTACCTTCGCTAAGGGTTTGCCGGCATCATACTTACAAACAGTGACGTAGAGGATTTGATGGAAAACGAGCTCGTGATGAAACAGTACAGCTCTCAGTGAATGTCAGATATCAAGTTTCGTCCATAATATCAGTAGCAGTAGCACTCAAGGGAGTTCTTGGGGCAGAACGAGGCGCCATAGTTTGAATGAGGGAAGGCAGGGGCTGGAAGCATTCCATGTTCGTAAACGTTTCAAGCGACTCTTTCTGCGCTTTGGTTATGTGAAAAAACGAAGTTCAAAGTCAGTGTTCTCATTTGGCCCACACACTAACTTGCGGAGCCAACCAATGCTCAAGTTGATGTTTTTCTGCCCAGTCTCGTTCACCTGTCGAGGGCATATGGCACGACAATTTACTACTCGGTCTAAAATGCTAACAGAGTGCTATGCAGTGGGGAAAATGGCGAAAAAGTGGGGAAAATGGCGAAAAAATCAAGTGAAACGGCCAAAAAGTTGCGAAGAAAAGTCTTCGGTCTGAACAAGTCTAAAAGCAACTTCAAACGAGTTCCCCGCAGGCAACATGCCAATAACCGCTACGGTAGGTACGGCTGCATATATGCACTCATATATCCATGCAGCACGAGGGCGCTTCATATCAATCCCTTCGCTTCATATTTTACTTCGCAAACGAAGCGACGAACGAAGGCGTGAGATACGCCAAATCACACGACTGGGACGAGGTTGTGCAGAGTGAAACCACGAAGATCCTCCTGATGTTACCCGACAGCTTCCGTCTCGTCAACAGCGTCTTCAGAGATCACCCGGACGTGGAACGTCGTCTCTATAGGAACCTCAGTGAGATCGGCGGATCGTTGGAAAGTTCGACTGCACGACTTTGTGTATTGGTTGGCCCGACGACGGAGTCACCAATTCCCAAGCGCGATTGGTGCAAGCTTGCTTCCTCTCTGGCCACGGCAGCCCGGATGGGAATGAAGGTTGTAGCAGTCGCCCCACCTCGTGGAGACAAGGCGTACGCTCAGAATCGAGCGGATATGAATGATGCCATCAAGCTAGCGAAGTCGGCGGCCGCCTTGGCGAAGCAGTGTCTTTGCAGCCTCATCCCCACGATCGAGTCACCGAACGAACCGTCGCATGGACCTGGAGCTCACCCAAGAAGCTCTTGTGCAGAAGCATTTTCACGGGAGGTCTTGAGGGAGTACTTCGACGTTCTCCGCGTCTACGTGAAGTCGGAGATGGATATTCCGCCACTGGAAGCAGCGGGAAAAACTCGGACGTCCCGCACGCGAGAGTACTTCAAGCAAAAGAAGGAAGCCGCGAAGCTCACAAACGCAGGAGTTTCAAAGAGAAACTCAAAACACAAGTTTTCGTCATTTAGGAGAGAACCAGTCCACGAGCTCGACAACGCTACCAGCAGTCTCTGTTCTACAGTGTCCACCATGGAACATGATGGTGCCTTCAACTTCAGCGTCATCTTCACACCATGGCAACAGATCGCACGGTCGAGGACGTGGCGCACGCCATCGCCACCACTAGGCGCCCTAACCCCCCCCCCCTACATTATCCGGAATCTCAGAAGACATATGATATCTCATGTATCTCATAGTATTATTTGGTATCTCGCATCTCATAGTATTATTTGTTTTGTATGTAGTGATTTTTTATATATATACCTCTTTTACGCAGGTCATTATTACGCTCATGGATTTGTAGTTTTGTAATCTGTTCTCAATTGGTTACAGTGTCACTTTGTTGGTTGATGTTAAACTATGAATTGTTACGAGGAGTTATGTGTCGGGCATACCCGTTTCCGTGAGTCGGTCACATATCAGAGCATGTACCATTTATCAGGTGGTTCGGTCATGTGAGCACCTTTCAAGCGGCAGGGACGCCGCTTCCCCTAGGAGGAGGCATGTTGAGGCGACGGGTTCAACCGCCGATCAATAACCGCCTCTAGTTCAGGGCATCTATGTGAGCGGGTATTTTGAAGGAGCTGTAGAGGCGATCGGCTTAAGGCCTGATCAATAATCGCCGTCCACTCCTAGCCAGTGAGCCGGCGTTTGAATATCCCTCTTTGGCGGGATCTCGGGGTATAAATACCCTCGGCAGGAGCTCTAGTCAGTTTAGTTTCGATTCCACGGACGCGACCGACAGCTCAACGCCAACGCCGACGCCAGCACCTCGCCGACTCCAACCGACACCGGATCAGCGGAGCAGTCCGCTACATCCCCCCTCCCAAACATGCCCAGGAATGGAGATACAGGGCCGTGAAACACGCTAATTCTTCCATGCTCCGCCCACTGCCTTTTTACGGCGCAGATTCCCGCCGTTCATAACATCCGTCGTAAGCGCGCCTGTCGCGTGCGGCTCCTTGGCACTTTGCCAAGTCCTTTAATTGCGCTCTCAAATACAAGTAAAACGCAATTTCCTGATGCGGATAACATTGGAGGTGCTACAAAATAAGAACAGAAGATGATGACGAGGGTCAGAACTTAAAAGCAACTGTGCCACTTCTGCAACATCCCTCGGAGGCCGCGTATGTTCCACGAAACATGAAAATAAAAACGGCATACTCGTTAGTTTGATACAAACGCAATTTCCTGATGCGAATAAAATTTTAGGTGTTGCTCATGCTTCAAAATCCATGTACAAGGAGATGAAGATGACACAGGCTAGAAATGAAGCACAACGATGTAAATGTAAACAAAACAAAAATGAAAAAATCAAGGAAAGGCAAATTAGATAAACTGGCCTGTAAATTTCTACGATCCGGCGCCAAAGCCATAGAAATACTTAGAACAAACGAGTGGGACGCTTGGGCTGTTTTTATTTTCATGTTTTGTGGGAATGCGCGGCCCTTGATGGATACTGCAGATGCAGCCGAGTTGCTCTTGAGTTCTGGCCCTTGTCATCATCTTCTGTTCTTATTTTGTAGCACCTCCAATGTTATCCGCATCAGGAAATTGCGTTTTACTTGTATTTGAGAGCGCAATTAAAGGACTTGGCAAAGTGCCAAGGAGCCGCACGCGACAGGCGCGCTTACGACGGATGTTATGAACGGCGGGAATCTGCGCCGTAAAAAGGCAGTGGGCGGAGCATGGAAGAATTAGCGTGTTTCACGGCCCTGTATCTCCATTCCTGGGCATGTTTGGGCGGGGGGACCACGACACATCGACAGCTGGGGGGCTGATAGTCTCATACACCCTCAATGTGTATGAGCGTACTATGTGTCTTTAAAGTACCTCCCTGAGCAAAGTGTCCCGGAGATTAAACATTGGATTTAAGAACACTCGACATGCAGAGGTCTGTCGAAGATCTACAGAAGTGTCGTTCGACCAGTCACTGAGAACTGACCCGCTACCAAAAAAGCCGAGGGACGTATCGGTGTGATGGGCGTGAAGATGTTGCCTAGGAAGGCAGGCATTGCGCGCTCGGGCCGAGTAGTAGCAATGTAATATGCAAGATGTTTGCTATGGCTCCTTTGACGGGCAAAATGCGAGAAATGCGCATGGAAAGCCAAACGACGTCTCAAACAGCCTAGCTCGATGCTCAGTACACGGCTGAAAACAGCTGGAATCCTGACCAGGCATTTTATCGGGACAAGTGGCGTCATCACATTGCAAGAGCACACTCTGGCACCGAGCTGATAAAACGCTGAAGATTGTGAAGAGGATGTGCAGAAGGCAACGGCGGACAATGGCTGCATTCGAAAGGAGCATTTGTTGGTCTGAACGCCGATCAATGAGAACTCTGTCCTCGCCTCTTGTATGGATGCCATAGCACACTGTGAGTTCTGAAGCTGCTGCAGTGTGCAAAGAACAGTTTAAAAGTTTGCCCTCAAAAAGAGTCTGTCGATGATATTTGTCAAGAGCAAGAACCTTGCAAGAGGGACAAATAATGTCGCAAAAAAGCGGAAATGGGATCAGCAGATCGAAATATTGTATCAGGTGCTGATGCCTTCCGCCACATTCACGCTAATGGATCCCCTCATACACTTTTTGCATTACTGAAAGGGTCTTATAAAAGCGCCGTTAGAGGGCAGAAGGCATTCTGTTCTGCTCGAGGCAATGATAATACTAATCGCGGTAACCTGCCTAGTGAGTTTCCTTTCCCAACGCTCCATCACCAGTTGCTATTGAGAAAATTATTTAGGTGCTTCAACAACAACTTGGGAAGGCTGGTGTGTACTTATGAGATCGCTGTGTATCTTCCATTTAGAATTCGATCAGAACACTTCAAAGCACTTTTCAGACAGTATCTGTTCCTTAGAAAATGGAATGACGGACGAGCTCAGGCAAATTTTCATCGATAAGCACAATCAATATCGGTTTGTTCCTGTTACAGTATGTCCCTCCAAATGACATTATAAGCTCGAGCGCCAGAAAATCTTCCAGGTCACAAGTTGCCAGAGGACTGGCTGAGAATCCAAAGTTTGGAGGATTTGCCCCGAAGGCGGCCAAAATGCTCAAAGTGGTAGGGGCATGCGAATCCGTGCGCTCTGTGACGCTTTGGGAACATGTTTGAGGCCCTGAGAGCCTACGCAACGTTTTGAAAGTTCCTAGGGTCAAGAGGGATCATATACGTAACTATGGATAATTGTAGAGCTACGACTGCGAAGTTGAGGAAAATATGATGGAATGGCTCAACCAGTGCATATGGGGACACTTCTTCCTATGATGCCAGGAAAGGTTGGGGACAAAACCTATATTCATTACGCGCGCAGAACTGGGACAAGAAAAGATCTGCATCATCGGTGGGAATATCGACCTTACGCAGAACCACACTGAGATGGCAACGAATCCATTATAGAGTGTCGACGCCTGGTTCAGCGAACTGGAGTCAAAAGGCGTACCTCCGAATAACACGCTAACCATGGACGTTTTCAACAGAGGTGTCGGTCATTACTCTCAGGTGACTCTAATATCTTGCGGGAATTCATGAAACAATGAGCGACAATATCGTCGCTTCAGCTAGTTTGGCACAACAGCGACAAAATCGGATGCGGCGTGATGTGGTGCACAGGAAGGACGATTGTCGGCTGCGAGTACAAGCCTACGTAAGTGCAGTTTCACATTGGTAATAGCTCCCCATTACAAACCAATTTTCAGAGGAAACTATATTGGAGCCCCGATTTACGAGATCGGAGAGCCATGCTCCAAGTGCAAGTGTGATGGCTGTAAATGCAATGAAGAAAATGGTCTATGCATCCTACCGTCCGCAGCTCTATAACTCACTGTGTGGTGAACTTTCGCTGCATAACAGCTTCTTCAGACCTACAATAAAATCGAGCATACAGTACTATAAATCTCTACAACAATTAAGTTGACCGGAGTAGTAACCAGACTTAGATCCCTTCCAACAATAAAGTCGCTTTGGTCTGCTATAGAATATACTAAAGGCCTACAACTAATTGACCACATTACTACAATTCAACGACCTACCCTAGCCGCACATAAAATGCAACTAAAATTACTCAGTAAAGTACGCTTGTGACAGCTAAAAGGATTTACTTATAACTTCTTATCGCAACCGCCAAGCAATAAGCCTCAGTGCCTCCTTGAGCTCGTCCCTGCTGTTTATTTCGGAGTATGAGCGCTTGATAGCAAACGCTACAAGCAACTCCTTCGTGCGGTTCAACACATTATCTTTCAATTGGGAGATGCTTCCTGTTGGCGGAACGTCGTACGATGCCGCGAGAGTCCACTGTTGGGTAAGAAGGAGGGATTTTGCAATGCTCGTAGGTGTTCGTCCATGCTTCTCTTCGAAGGCACGTTCCGCGATAAATTAAGGCTAGGTTCTCATAACCGTGCAGGATGGTTAAGCAGACAACGTCAGAGGCTATACCAATTTCAAAAGTTGAAAAACAGCAAGCAGAACGCAGTGCGCCCAGGTTTTAGGCCCATTGGCGACAGGTTCATGCCAGCCTCCAGTCACCGTGTCGTTGTGAGACTGCCATTGCGCTCCCTCACCTGTCATTTCTGGCCTCTCTCGTTTCTTATCAGTGTATGCGCCCTTCGCAATTCATAACTGATCTTATTCACCTTCCGGTGATCACGATCACTTGCATAAAAAGGGTCTCGTTCCGGGCGCTTTTTCGTGCTTCCTTCTCCTTCAATGAAGTCAACAAACACACGGCAGTTCTATTTTCGAACCGTATTACCTATGAGCTGTGGTGCCTTTAAGGTCGACTTGTCTCCCCAGTGACATCCTAATCCCCAAGATCTTCTTGCTGGGCGCGTCTTTCTCCACGTAACTTCTACCACCGTATACTCTTCTCATTTCTTACTCTCGCCTTATTTGGGAGATCTCGAGCAATGTCCGCTAAGAGGGGACTGTGTTGACAGCCCAGCTCTTCACCAGGCACACCATGACGCCCTTACTAGTTTTGAGAGATGATCTCCTTACGAGCACATGACCGGTTCCATTTGCATCTCTCCACTACTGCAGGTTATCTTCTGGGTCTGCCTTTCTGCGAAGAAACGTGCTGCAGACTGCTAGTTCGAGAGCTGTTGCGTTGCTAGGTCCATGACCCGTTTACCCTCCTCGATGTTCCTCTTTCTATCCGACCTGCGTACACCTTTGTAGACACCTTCTGTAACTTCCCACATAGCCATTCAGATCACTAGCTATTAAGAGCCACTCATCTTCCAGCGGGCTGTTGGCCTCGACCAGAGTTAGGTAGAACTCATCCTTGTCGAGCTCGAGGCAGCCGGGGCGCGTATATTGTCACTATTGTCCACTACCAATTCTTCATGCCTACTCTTGTAGGCCTTGATTCGGTCACTGATCCTGTTCACGGAGGAGACGCAGTCTTCGAGGGGATCGCTACCGCTATTGCCCATTCCGCTTGGCATCCCCACCATTGTAGTAGAGTTTGGGCCCTTCTCCAAGATCACCGGCCTTGACCCCTTCCCAACGCGTTCCCTGAAGGCGCAGAGCTTGCGTGCTCCTTTGTTTAACCAGATCAGCGACCTCTCAAGATTTACAGTCAGTGATCTCACGTTCAGGTTCTCAATCCAAACTAGCTTCTTATACCGAGGTCGTTCACCCCTCGGTAGCCCTCGCATACTGACCACAGAACTCGGGCGAGGGTTCTGCGCGCCACTTCCGGGTGACGTCCTGGTGTTATCACTGATTCTCGCACTATAACTGGTTCTCAATCATGCTGTGACGGTGTTCTCCATCAGCCGGCCTGCCAACCTGGGCCTGACGCTAGTATCGTCATCATTTTTGCAATTTTAGCGAGGCATGGTTTGGGCCTCGGCAAAGGGGCACTCCATCGAGTTATAATCATTTTCCGCTGAACGACATCCACTCCCGAATAAGGGTCTTAATACGAACCCCCCTATCACGTGGTGCAAAGAAAAGAAGCGCAAAAGGGACGAAGAAAATGACAATAAAGAGAACTAGGCACTATTGAACTATTCCTACCTCGAGGAATGAAAAAAAATTTCCGCTGAAACTTTGTCTATACATAGATGTTATTCGATGTCCTGATCACGAGTATGACATCATTTCTCCATACCAGCGCTATTTAGCGCTCTGCTGAGGCTGAAACTGGGAAAAGGAAAGATTCCCCTCAGGCCAGGCTCAGTCTTAGCAAAGCGCAGATGACCATAGTGTCGTACGTTAAGGCCGGCGCCAAGAATAAATGTCATATTCGTAGTCAGGACGTCAAATAACTCCCGCATACAAGTACCAGTCGGATCGCCCGGCTGACGCCGAGCTCTCCTCCTTCTCTTTAGCTCGGCTTCGCCAGGCGCGCTCCATAATGGGAAACGGAACTTTCGATCACTGGGCTGCTCATACGGCGCTGTATTGGTCGAATCATGACAGAAAGAGCAACCCTGCGGATCCTGATCTCCCCCCCCCTCTCCTCCCCCGTGGACATCGACATTATATATAGTAAGATAGTGGGTTCGTTTCCAATTGTTCAGGAAAGTGATGGCTAAAGGAAAAACTTAGCCCAGTGAGCCTCAATACTTAGCAGTGTAGTGGTCATAGATGTCGTGAGAATGTCCCCTTATCCTTTCTTATCAATTGATAAGATTGCCTGTCACCCGTCATCAATGTCCCTATCACTAAAACTATAATTTGGTAGTGTAAAGGCTCCAGCACTTTGACTGAACAACAACGGCAACGTTCCTTATCAGCCCCTATCAGCTGTTATCACTTCCGTCACCCGCCGTCGCCGTCCCCTCCTTTATATCATTTGCTGAATTCAACGCCTAGTGATGCTGTGTCCCGCGTTATGATATGTGACCTTCCATTCTAACTCCCCTTATCAAATCTTATCAGCTGCTAGCAGTTCTTGTCACCCACCAATGATATCCTGTGCCATAGCCTATATCATACCTTGGAACAAACGTCCCAGTGTTGCTGTGACCCGCGCTATGGACTCGGTACCCCTCCCTTCTGACGCCTCTTATCAGATCTTATCAGCCATATCATTCCCTGTCACCCACCAATGATGTTCCTGTCCCACAGCCTATATCATACCTTGGAACCAACGTCCCACTGTTGCTGTGACCCGCGCTATGGACTCGGTGACCCTCCCCTTCTGACGCCTCTTATCAGATCTTAAGCTGATATCACTCCCTGTCACCCATCAATAATGTTCCCGTCACAGCCTCTATATCACTGCTTGGAATCAACTTCCTACAGCTACTGGGACGGGCGCTATGAATTTCGTGACAGACAGACGGACGCACACACACACACACACACACTGACAGACATACTTAGCGGATTATATATAGTAGGATACAAGTTCTAATCGATTTTGGTGATTTAGAGTATTCTTCCGTCAGCGCCAGTAGCGCGGGCGCCAGAGTACCCTAAATCACCAAATTCGACGAAAAGTTTCGGGCGAAGCGGAAGTGATATTCGTGTTCAGGAGGTCGAAGTACCACTATAAGCAAATTTTCAGCCAAATCTGCCCTTCTAGAAAAAGTTGATAAAAAAGCAGCCTGATTCCGGCAGAACTGGGGTAGGAATAGTTCGATAGCGTCGAAAACCAGAACCCAAACTAGAAAACTAATAGAATAAGAAACACCACAAAAGAAACTCAACAAAAAATTGGAAAACGAACGAGAAGAAAAGAATTACTCTCCCGGAGACGTGGAAGCCAGACTTCTAGATAGCGTCTGAATATTAGTTGTTCGCGGTCATTCAGAGGTGAGCGCGCTAATACAAGGGATTGGAGCGAGCTATTTCTACGACCCGGAGCCAGTTTCAAGCCAAACACTCGAAAAGTACCCCTCACTTGAACACCCATAACTTCTTTGAGAGTAGAGCTTTTGGAGAGGGAAAGCAGGAATGTGGAGCACTAGGTTGGCACTTGTTACCGAGTTTGAGCGATTTCAAAAAATTCCTTTGTAAGAAATTTTCTCCGTTGTGATCCGGTCGTGATCATGGGGGGTCATTTACAAGTCCTTACGCTTTGAACAGCCATGGCAAGCTTCATACAGGGCCTTCGTAAAAAGAAAACAGTGCCGGAATTACGAAGCTTTCTACTTTCCAGCAAGACTTTCATTTTATCCCTAGGCCTGCTATTCGAAAAAATCCCCCGTTGTGATCACAACGTGATCACTGCCCTACGACACGAAAAATCAACCCCTCCGACGCCATAAAACCTCCAGTTGGCTTAAAGACTTTGGTATGCTTCTAAAACGCATGTTTTCGCCAAGGATATCAGGAAATAGTTCATTGGGCGCCAATTGGCATCACCTCTGCAATGCGCCATGCATAGCGCTTTCACGCAGAGGTATTGGGAAGGTGCAACTTCTAGAAAGGGCTTCCTCCGTGCAAGTAGATGTGCTTCTGCGATAGAAAGGTCCGGAAGTGTATTTTCATCTGTTTATAATTCATGACCGTTGAAGGCGGCTATCGTATTTCCTGTCATCACCCGTTCCCCAGTTCTGCGGTGTTTTTCACATGAACAATCTTCCATCATTGGAGCTGTAACGACATCTAAGGTATCGCTGCACCCTCACTTCAGAAAGGTCCCCGCGCTTACGACCCCCCCCTCTCCTCGAGGTCAAATACGACCTCCATTTTGTGATCATCACGGTGGATGATGATCACAAAATGGAGGTCGTATTTGACCTCGATTTTGTGATCATCATCCATCGTGATGATGATCACAAAATGGAGGTCGTATTATATGAACGATGGCGTTCCTTGCTCGGCAAGGTCAAATTCGTGGCTCAGATGCAGACATAAGCCCACACTCCTAACCCCTCGACTATCCTTGCCTTCAGCAAGATAGAGATTATCATACCAATCTCGAATCTTTGACAAAATTTAGCTCTTATATGATACCAAATTCTTCCTCTGGAGACAGAATTGACTGAAATTTGTCTCCCGGGGTGGTTTGATCTCCTAAAGAACAATATCGCATCCCTCGACCCGAAAATGTTTGTTCTTGAACTAATTTTATGAAAAGTAAGTGAAACAATCGCGCAGATTTTGAGTTATATAATAACTGTGGGACAGCATTGGGCGACGCCGTTCCACAAGACAAACTTTCTGTCGTCCACCATTGACGGAAATCGTCGTCAACGCGTTAAGTGGACATGATATTTTTGTTGAGGGGTCGGTTCACCGGTAGGGACAAGTTTTCAGGGAATTTGATGATCTAGGACATTTTGGCGCGGGCGCCAGGCAGTTTTGGCAAGCGATTGTGATATTCGTGTTCATGGGGTCAAGCTGACCCCAGTAGGCAAGTTTTCAGCGAATATGGTGAGTTTGGTATTTTGGCGCCAGCTCTTGTGGCGCGGGCGCAAGGCAGTTCGAGCCAAACCAGTGTGCTATTCATTTCAGAATTTCAGGCTATTACTATACACACCTTTTCAACGAAACTTGGTTGCTCACTCGTCTTCGTTATTAGAACAGTATGCTGTCGCCCACCATTGTCTGACATCGTCGTCAACGAATGATATCTTTTGTTTATGCGCATGGTAGTTGTGGATTTCACGAAATGCTATATCCTTATGGCAAAACATTGTGCAACATCCTCAGTCGATTTTGCGAAATCACGACCTACAACCGAATGAATTCCTGCCACCAGTGTCTCAAAATCACGTAATATCTGTTTGTAGAGAGAACCAACTTGAGCTGGCGCTCAGACAAGTGATTTCATCGTGATCGCTCGAAGTTTATGTCAGCAAACGCGGAAAATCCTTTGAGAACCAACTTCAAACTTCGTTGGAAGTAGGGATCAAGCATGTGTTCGTAGATAGGGCACCTCCTGCCAATGAGGGAATTTTTACAAAATGCCCCAAAAATTCTGGTTTTGGTCCTACTCCCGTTATGCTCCATCATGCCTACCATGATCCTCCCAAAATTTTTCCACTTTCCACCTTTTTTCAGGAGGTTTCACAGTATTCCACCTCTTTTCTCAGACATATTGCCAGCGGTCTTCTTCAGGACACACTACCGAGCGGATTCGGGAGAGGGTGGTGAGAGAGGGTAGTATGTAGTGCAGCGTAGATATAGTATTCCTCAAAACAGGAAAAACGATAAAAGTCAACACCTGAAAATATATTACAATACTGTTCTCGAAGGCAAATACGGCGCTATTTTTTCCAGCGACCACAGGGCACATCGTTGGTTGGGGAATCCCCAACAGGGGGGTCGTATTTGGCCGCCAGGAGAGGGGGGGGGTCGTAGTGAGTGCGGCAGCCAGTAACGAGCAGCGCAAATTGTCAATGTGCTGAGTCCTGTACAACGAAACTTGCTTTGTAGAGAACTCGGATATGCAAAAAAATAGTACAAAACTTTCATTCATCAAACTAATCCGAAATAACTGCAAATATTAATAAGTCGACATTATCTCGTAAGTCCGTTGGTGACTAAACAGTACAACTCAAACTCTGGTTCGCTGCCAATGATATGGCGTGTCCGCGGTCGCGCTTGGCGCTGAGCCAACCTGTTTTTTTCTCGACAAGCGACAGGACTACCATATCGTTCGTATAGGCGTTTTCCAGCAGTTGGTCTCCTTTATCGGAGTCAGCGATTGGCGGAGCACGAATCTGGCAGCGTTGACAGGGACATGTTCCATCATACGCAACGGAAAACACTGTAAACAAGTGCACAGGCTCGCCATGGACCTCCCTGAACCTTATAGACACATTTGCTCGCGTGAACAGACATTACGCACAAGTTGCACCATCCCATCACCTCTGCGCGGCCCTCAGTGCGCGGCGCATCCAAGTTGGCGTGATCGGCGCTAAACGAACCATATCCTGCTCCTGCTCCACCACAGGATACGTTCTACATGCGTTCCTGGCTATTCGAACACGCTCACTTGGAACGGTACACAGGAAACGGGTTTTTCGCGCAGCTGGGAGTGTTCCTCAAGAAATCCCCATAGCGAGATCTCATGAATCCCGAGAGCTTCAGAAACAGTTCAAGAGGTTTTTAGAAAGAGAAAATCTTCAAACACTCGATCCGTTTCTCAGATTTGTGAAATGTTGAGTTACAAAAAAAATATATTGGTTCAAACCTGTTCAACTTAAACTTCAACCCTTCACTCCCCATGGAATCCCTATGGGCAGATTTCTCTGTGATTTTTGCGACCTTCATAAACGTTTCAGTACTTTTAGGAAGTGCAATCCTTCCTCTACACGAATACGGTCTCCTCTTCCCCACAGGTCCGCTTTTGAGGAAGTTATGGTCCTTCAAAGACACCCTACTTTGCTGAAAATTCTCGCTCCATGGCTAAAATTGCCGAATGATCTGCGGTCACATCTGCAATTACATGCGTATTCTGCTACCGTACTCCACATAATCGGGGTAATGCATTTTTACGGCGGTTTGTATAACTGTTACGTAGTGAGACAAGCCTAACTTTCTCTTTTCCTCGTCCTCAATCTTGGGAATAGACGTTGTTAACACTGTGGTCGCTGATGGCCGCTCCCAGAGAGGGAGTCCACCTTAGGTTAAACGAATGCTCATTGAATTTAATCGCGATATATCGTTATTATTACCATGTGTTTCAAAACGGCCATCGAAGAAGTTCATCATACGAGTTTCTCATAATACGATTGTACCGTTTTTTGTTTGCAATCATCTCTGTATTGTTCTATTATGTCATGACTTCAAGTCGTCATTTTTGTAAGGGGCACCTTCATACAAGTAAATTTCATAGTCGTGTCGTTTCTCATTGTTATTTAAGGCGAAAAAAACCGAACGGCAAAAAAAAGGGGGGGGTCGTACCGAACCCCCAAAAAAGGGGGGGGGTCGTACAGGTTCGACCCAAATCCCCATCGAATGCTGTGCCCTGAGCGACCAAAATACGACTTCCCTCGCTGGTAATCTAAGGTAAGACCCCACTTTTTCTGGAAGCAGGTCGAGCTATGAAGAGCATTGAACGAGTACATGCATGAGACATTGGAGCATGGAAGGGGAACCAGAGAGGAAGGATCAGAAAACAGAACAACAAGTTAGACGAAAGGCAGCAATTTTTTTCTTCACTGGCGTTCATCCCAAGGTGAGAGCGCTGCTAATGTCCGAGAATGCTACGATGAATGGTGCGCTCGTCACTCATTCAGCTGAGAAAAGCGTTGCAAGTCCTATGATTGAAGGGCCGGGTTAAAATGCACAATAAAGGGAATCTTCTATCAGGTGATCACGTGATGTCTCTGAAGGAACCGCGTCAAACTGCGGAATCGCGAAACGACGTCATCATTGGTGCGCGCTTTCTCTTCCCGCCTTCTTCTTTGCCGTAGAATGTCAGCAGTACTTTGAAGCTGTTCAGAAATAATTATAGTGGAAGGGCTGCAGGTAGTCTATGCGCTTAGCAAACACGCAAGGAATGCGTGAGGTCCGTGAGGTTTTCCTACGCAACGAACTGCTAGGGTCCAACCGATATACGACTCGGCCCTTTCATGGACCAGAAAGAGGGAAACTCTGCTCTGAATAGGCTTCTACCACTCTGATTGTGATGGAAGCCTATTCAGGCATTACTGTTTAAGTCAGGCCACTTGCCACTACACTACATACTTGCCCTCCTTTTCAGCAAGATACTAAGGTAGAAGAACTGTGGATTAGAGCAGGGTTGTTTATTAGTATTAAGATTCGGACAGAGAGAAGGGCTCGATTTGCCGTTCCCTTCATCATCATTTGTTATTTTTTCCCGTTTTTCCCCACACAGAGCACGTTCCGGTCTGGGGAAAATTTTCGCAAACATGATCCCCTTAAAAGTTCCTCTTCTGATACGACCCCGACCCCTCATCATGCCCAGTCATACAATCTTCCCAATCTTCCCAACCTCCTACCACTTTTCGGAGTTTCTTCTCAAGAACACATGCGACTTCTTTTTCTTCTGTAACCATATATGACCCCATCCCTGCGGATCCACAACACTCCTTGGCCCAACATTGTACCTCGATTTCTTTGACTTGCAGCTAAGCAAAATCTGAGAGGAACATCCATTACGTGAAGGGAGAATGACGAAGAGCCGCTCATTATAACGAAAATACTTACTTCTCTTATTTTTTCTAGTGCAGCAATAAAGTTAGACTTCCAAACAGGAGAGCACAGAGCTTTTTGGCCTATACAATAATCATGGAGAAGAAAGCGCAGGTAGAATCTGACTTCCAGTTCAATATATTATCTTACCGAACAAGTGTTCCCCTGAATTATAGCCCTCGAACGGATGAACGAGCAGCAATCCCAGTACTGGGCAGCACTTCTGCCGAGGTATAACCCCTGCTAGTGATACCAATTATGCGGTGGAAGCGCAAGCAAAGCAGAGGTGAGGGCTATGCAACCGTGATATACCTTCCCTGACAGCTGTGAGAAAAAATCAAAAACTTTACGAAAAGTTAAAAGAAGAGGCACTCAGAGTGATCATCGCTTGATCATCATTACTTCGGAAAAAGCCACACATCTGACTTCATGAATGTGGAGATAGTGGTCAGGGAAATGCATCCTTTCCGTAGTTATCTAAGCGGCAAATTTACCCAGTAATTTAAGAAGGGAAGAGGCTTTTCGTCAAGGAGATACAACCCAAATTCAGTCCTCGAACTATGAAGCGGTAGCGATGCAGCTCGCTTCTGGCCTTTCGCACCTGAATAATAAACAATTCTTCCATATTTGTCTAGTCATATTTATGATGCACTCAGGTGTAGTAAAAGAACCCGGGGGTTAAATTATCGATCCACTCCCTTTTCGACCAAATAATGACTCCTCCCTTTCGAGGCCGGCTGACGGCACCACACACAGGTGTTCCACAACAAGAAGATGTGAGAGACGCCACTCTTGGACGAAAGAGAGTTGTACATTTCGAAGTAGAGAGCCGCATGGAACGCAGCCACGCCTCCTGCTGCCTTCCGGTATAGAAGGTACTTTCACACCGAGCATTCTTTGCCGCCTACCTGCCCAGCCGCCCAGCAGTAAGTGTGTTTTCAAAGGAGTTACTCCCCTCCTACGTGCCGAGTTGCCCAAGCAATTGTGTTTTCAAGGGAGTTATTCCCCTCAGTTAGGTTTTCCTGCTCCGACGTTTGCAAGTAGTTCCCAGCAGCGATGAAGAGGGCATCTGTGTTGTCAGGGAGGTTATCGAACTTCCGTGCACAGTTCTTTCAGTGGGTACGAAATCTATTCGCGCGAATGAAAACACGTCTTAGGCTTTCAAACTACCACTGCTGCTTGAAAGAAGAGCGGTATGCAGCATTTCACCAAGAAGGTCCACTTATGACAAATGACTAAGGCCTTTACTTCTTGCGTACCTGTCAAACTCACTGCCTAGAATCTATAATAGATTTGCATATTCCTTTGATAGATAAGTGGTGGTCTTCCACTCAACGCTACGGTGTCGGCAGCTGAAGAAGTCTAGTTTTATGGCAGTTTTTTAAAAATTGATGGCGCCGTCCATGCCTGCATGGAATCCATGGGGAGAGCCAGGAATCCTTCTGACCAGGAAAGGATGGTTGGTCGAAGTGGCCATTTGAAATGAGATGTATACCGGCTGATGCGTCTTTGGACACTGATTTCAAATCTGCCCTCCAAATCTGCTAAACGGTTCTCCGAATCCCCCTGAGCAGGCGCTGCGTAGCGCCTTTTCTAGCGAAGGTACCCTTATAAGGCCCTATCAAGCTGCAACATACCGACCCGGACGCCCACCGCGCCCGCCCGCCCACAAATGGACGACCGTACCTGATGCTCGTATTGCTTCATTTGCGAAGTAAAATGATGAAGCGAAGGGATTGATATGAAGCGGCCGCGGTGCTGCATGGATATATGAGTGCATACGTGCAGCCGCACATCAAGAACGAAGGCTTTTCATCGCAGGTTTTTGACCGCCAACTGTCTTTGATACCTTTCCAAGTTGTTCATGAATTTCATGAATCTGAAAAGAATTCAGCAGCATGGCCCATACTGAAAATTGATTGTCTGCTTAACTAGGTTTATGGTTAATTGCTTTCGTGGATTTTTTTTGTTTTCAACTTCAGAATCGCTCGAAAACAAGCTACCTAATGAAAAGTTCGAGCATTTGGCGCTCGCTTTTGAAGGGTGCGCCATGCCTTCGACTTTCATTCGAAAACGTGCTTGTGTTTCTGAGTGCGATTTAGCATGTGCAGTGACTTGCGAACAGGGCACAGCATTGTTGTGCGAAACCCATGGGAGGGTCGTACTTGGCCGCTGAGGGGGAGGGGACGTAAACGCAGCGGTCGTGAGCACCAAACAGCACAAAAATGTCATCGCTAAGTTTGATGGAGCGGACGGAAAGCTGCAGAGGACCCGGATGTAAGAAGACCACAAAATATAAAATGTTTGATTAGCAATATCAATTGTTAGCATGAACTCGTAAGTACGTAGATGACGAAATAATACATCTCAAATCCAAAAATCCCAATCCAAAAATCCCAATACATCGCAATTGTTTCGTATTGTCCTTTCCAAACCTTAACAAACATCTGCTTGCATGGACAAAATCACCTAAAATCAGAAGTTACACCTTTCCACCACTCTGCGTAGAAGCGTAATGCACGGCGCACACTCGGACCAAATCGATCAATGATAACCAAACAATGCTTTAACACAGTTCAAGGGCTATATGTGCACTGAAGGCATATTGAAGTCCGGATAAACCATGGCACTAAGGAGTTTGAATGGTACAAGAAACCGATGTAGACGAATATCCGGCACCATTACAACCCCAAAAAGTCAAAAAAAATTTTTGCTCGAACTTTGCCCACAAAGGTAATCACTGATGGTCCTGATCACTGATACAGCACTCGTTCTCGGCGCTGGCGCCAAATTGGCGCCAGTTTGGCGCCGCCACCTTTCTCACCAAATTCGGTGTAAATTTGCATAGTAGGGTTATTCGATGTCTTGATCACGAATGCCGAATGTAGTTTTCAGCCCTGACGCCATCTGGCAGCACTAGGGGCTGATTGAGCGCCACGCCCTTTTTTATCAAAATCGATAAACCTGCATAATGGGGTTGTTTGATGCCCTGATCACGAATATGACATTTATTTTTCGACGCCAGCGCCATTTAGCGCTTTTCTAAGGCAGAGCCTGTGATTTCCTTCAGGTCAGGCTCAGCCTCAGC
>MU913168.1:0-22567 GCA_036418165.1 Cooperia oncophora
CCAGAGATAAACGCTGTATCCAAACTGCTGACCTCGGCACGTTTAGCAGCGTCATGCCAGACTCGATGAGCCCACATCAGATGATGGAGCGTTTTCAGCTGTTGCTTCTGTAGGTCGTAGACTCTGCTAGGCATTGTTACCTAACAAAAGCTCAGTATAACAATTATTATACATAATAAGTGAAGTTCACGGAAAAGGGGATTGTATCAAAATGTGCGTTCATTGCGCAGTGCGCTGGAAGGCCGAGCGCACCATAACCACCAAGTTTCCCCTAGACTACACCCGGCTAGTTACAGGTGGAGAGTGGAATTGGCGTTTCTCCCGCTTCCTTCCCTCCCCCCCAATGCCTATGTTTTTTGGGTTTTTTTCCCCAAAGCTACATAGGCGAGACAAATAACACACTTAATCTCACGCGCAATTTTCAGGGTACTATATCCCGTCCGCTTTCCAAACTTGCAATCTTCTCACTGCGGAGCTGAAACAGGTCACAAAGCAAATAGCAAACCGTCTGAGGGAGCGAAAATTGCGGACAACTTACGTAGGTCACCGACTGATTCGAAATTTGGAGTGAACACTACTGCCAGGCGAAGAAGATGTGGTGGCTGATGCGCCATTCTGTGACTGATGTCTCTCTTCCTGGATCTGTGAATCCATGTTCATGAGCATTCCGTAAGACTTTATAGCGTTCTGAAAGCAAATAATTAATCAGGCGTTATTAGGAAAAAAAACGTGAACTTAGACAAAATCTCCTCACTTGAGATCTGAAGTTGTACATGTGATACAGTAAACAGGCTTGACAGCGTGAACTGAGATTACGTATTCGAGATAACATATGCATATGCCAAGGAGAACATCCTTCTGATACTGCACAAAAGGCTTGAGTTACCCTTCTGAAACAAAAAAAAATCAAGGCTTGAACAGCATGAAAAAAGCTTCAAAAAACTAAGCAATCCGTAGGGTCTTCATCAAGACTGCACTGACCCTGCGAAAGCCCGGTCTCTGTTCATGGCTTTGACAGTTACCCTTCACCCCAACTGCAACTACCTGCGAAACACTGCAGCTCTCAAAACAAAGGAACGGTTCATATCTCAAAAAACCGCTAGATAAAGGATAGGAGGGAGTACAATAAGTTAAGTGAAGCCGCTGAATTTTAAAAACAACATTACTAAAGCTAAGAATGGAAACGTACTTGATCAGATCATTCGTGTCGCGTACGATTGAGTACTGTTTGTTACAGCGAACCTCTGGCGATTCTTGTGATGTGAAATGTTTTGCCGATAAAATAAAATATACAGTTGCATCGAGGTAGAATATCATTTTAGCGACCTTGTCGCTCTAAAAGTAATGACATGTACAATCATAAACGCTCTCTTTCGTAAACCACCTTCCAAAAGAGGTTGAATAAACTATGCTATTGGGAAAGCTAACCTCAGCGTCACCTTTGCGCTTTCGTGATTTTCCTATTCAGATTTGAGAGAAAATCGTACAAAATTTTTCCAGTGCTGCCCTCTTCCGGCTTCACTGGTCGCGAGGGTTTCGCTGGCATACATTCTGGCGCAGCACACTCGAAACTGCTTCGCGACGGGTTGCTACCGACAACTGACGACGGGCGATGAACTTGAGGATGGTCACCAGAGTCATGAGATTGAGAGCTGGATGCACGCGGCATGCACTGAAAAGATACACGCACTTGAATTGAACCGAGAATGGTTTTAGCAACAAGTGTGATGGCTTACGGGACTGCTTTTAGCGCTGGACTCCTTTTCTCGCCGTAGCGCATCCAAGTCGATCAACATCGATATTATCCTTGTTCTTTCTTTCTTTTTTTATTGTCCGTTACGGCTTTTCCGAATTGTTTATCAGAACCTCTCCTTTCCGATCTTCCTTTCGTAGTCTTCTTTTCGCGTCTCTTCCTGTCAATGGAATTCACCTTCAGAGAGAAAATGCGATATCACAGAATGTTAGTATCTCACCTTCATCCGACCTGTTCTCTTGCCGATCTCGATCAGGTGATTCAATCTAGAGCGATCAAGACCCTTAAGAATGATCTCTCCTCGCAAGCCATCTGCACGCAACGCCTAAAAAATGAGTATGAATACTGCATTCAGATATAATTTTAAAATTATGGGGTATTAGAAGAAGCACATAGGAGCAAAAAAGGTGCGAACGCACTCTCAAGAAGAAGAAAACAAATTTGATACATGAAAAGCAGCAAAAATTCGCTTCCAAGAAGTGCAGTGATGGGAATAAACTACTGCTACGGTCACCAAACGGACTAGTACTTGCCGCACTAGGCAGTCAGCTCAGAAACAAGAAAATAAGAGGAACCCTTGTTTCATTTCACACGACCTAAAGGCATTCCCGCGTAGGAAAATGCTCAATTGTGCGGCTCAAATGACTAATGGACGATAAGGTAAATAATACAAAAGGTGGGGAACAAAAAAGCGCCGAAACCCACCCGAAACGCCCCATATAGAACCCATGCCAAACCGCGCTTGTGTATGCATAAGACGAACAATGAGCGTGGTCGAACGAGGTCTCACGGGGGAATAGCCACCAGTTATGCGTTAGTTAAAACGAGACTGGGCGTTGCCCTGGCCAGTGGGCGGAACCGTGCACTCGTCACGAACGGGTCGCGCTCTCCTCACGTCATTTCGAGCTGCGATAGTTGTACCACGCCCAAAGACGGCGCCCGAATATCGAATGAATGGGGAACGTGCCCTAAAAGCACCAGAAGGGATTGCAGAGGAGAAACTACGTCATTGGCATGCCTTCTCCTTCTTCCTTCCCGTCTTCTTCACAGGATGAGCACGTCAATGACGCCGTTTCTTGGCTCGGCCCACCGGTAATCCACATTCCGAACTGACTTCGAAGGCTTCCAGCCAATTCTCCTGATTCAATAGACGAAAGGTAGCCTTTCCTTATCACTACGAGCGCCTTAGAGAACGTTTTCGAGAACACATTAGCAGGGAGAAAGAGACACAGCTCTAAACATCCAAATCATAAGCAAAATCCTAAAAGGCTCAGAAAAGATGAATACTAACTAAATTCGAAAAACTCACCTGCTCTTCAGATTTATACTCATTTTCTGTAAGTTTCTGCCGCTCGGCATCTTCCACTTTGACTTCTACTTTGACCTTCTCCGGCCGCTCAGGCCGTTCACTTATTTTGTCCCTTCTATCCGAATCCTTGGATCGTTTCTCAGAAGAGGGTCTGTCTCTTTCCCTTTCCTTCTTCTTTCCACGTTCCCGTTCCTTTTCTCGTCGAAGCTTTTCTTCTTCCTTGTCCTTGCGAAGCTTCTCCTCATACTCTCGTTCACGCTTGATCTTCTCTTCTCGTTCCTTCTCCTTTCTTTCTCTGTCTTCACGTTCCTTTTCTTCACGTTCTCTGTCTCGACGCTCCTTTTCTTCTCGTTCCTTCGCCCTTCTTTGTTTCTCCTCTCGTTCTCGTTCTCTTCTTTCATACTCTAAGCGCTCATTTCTCAATCTGTCTCTCTCGCTTCTAGTTGCTCCTTTCTTGACGTCCCGTGTTGTGCTTTCCTTTTCTGCTGCGCTCGAGCCTTTCCTGAAATCAGGCAATAAATATTTGCAAAAAATACGCTGAAGTGAATCTCACATTACTTTTTCCAACTCACCTTCTCTTTAATCTCCATTTCCTTACGTTCTCTTTCGGCCTTTTTATCAAAGGGCCGTTGTTTGATTGGTGAAAGAGGTGGGGACAATCTAAATCAACATTAATCTTGATCATAAGCAATAATGATAGAAAAATCCGAGTTGATGTATCCAATGGAGCAAGGTAAACTATAACTGACTTGGTTTATCAAATTGATGATATTTTGAGCAGAGTGAACGTCGTTTTCATCGCCAGGATCATTCTCTGCCGAATGTACACCCGAATCAGGACTAATACCTTTATCGGGAGGTTCCTGTGATGTAAATAAAAATAGAAAGGTTACCCTTGGCAAAAAGGTGATAGAAGAACCTTTCTTTCAACACCGCTGCCGAACAACGCTCGAATACTATCGGAGTTGGACGAAGGGTTGCGTGTTAGAGCGGCTGGTGCTTGGAGCTCCAGATGTCTTGAAAGAGAACCATAATGAAACACCTCATATGAATAATTAGACAAAGTCATTCTATCAGAGTATGACCGACGATATGTACAATGCCAATCCATCCCTTGCTATCCCATTAAAGCAGCACTTAATGGACTATTCGGTCAGAAACACAATTCAGATCGGACTTCGACAAGCGCATTTTGAAGATTGGCCTTTCTTACTCCACCCCCATCAAAACGAAAGGTTTTCGCCAGACATCGACCAGAAAAAAATTTCACCCGTTATTAATTAAATGGTACTGAAAAATTCAATCAATGCAAGAACGAACAGGCACAAACCTTAGATTCTTCGTTTCGACGCCTTCTTTTGTCTCTGTCTACTTCAGAGTCACTATCCATTGTTCTGTACCTTTTTCCTTTCTTTCCAGAGCTGTCAGTGTCCGGAGCACTATGGGTAGATGAGGATGGAGCAGTATTCATATAGTCCTGAAAAAGAGCTCGAATATTTGTATTTTCAGAGCCATGAATCAAGTAGAGTGAACAAATTTATTTCGCTGATACTTCAAAACTTTAATTTCAAATTTGTCGCGTGCAGAACATATTCGTGCGGTATGCAGGACAAGTCGTACGTTGCGGATACCCAGCTAGAGCTGTATTTGGTCGTAATCACTTCTGAGAAGAATGACTCATGATGAGACTCATGACTCAGGATTCTCATGGAGGAGAATGATTTTGGTAGTTGACTATTGAGTCTTATCTCGCGTGCTCCCGTTTCACGCGCTACTCATCCCTTCTCCGTCCTCCCCCCCCCCTTTGCCTTACCCTCCTCCGTCGTAACACAGAGGCAAATATTGAGGGGAAAGGTAGCACTTTGCAAATTTTTCCCAACATGAAAATACGATTGCCGACCAGTGATCAACTTATATTACCTACTAGCATATCACTACTTCACAGGACTGTATGCGGGAAAAGTTGGTTAACAATTCGATAGTTGTACACTTACAAGTATCATGAAAAGAAAGAATTCGCGACGCGCAACAATCTCTTCAGCACTAGCGCTGACGCGACACTGAAGAATGCCTGTGTACCGTGACAACAAACCACAAGCTCTCCTCGTAAATCTGGATATGTCTACCAGTTAAGAGACACACCATTGCAAATCGTAAATCGGGTAGGGAGCGAATGACTGGCCCGGTAAACTTTTTCTATTGATGATTTTCTCCGTTGCCTCGCCTGATGTTGGTATCGCACGTACTAAAACTGCCCAACGCGGTTATGTCCCTGTCGTATCGTCGATTGAATTATGTTGGGGTCACATTTTGAAAAACTCCATCAGAATTATGTGCCTTATGCTCTGCTTCACTGGGTGTTTAGCGCTAAGCAAGGGCAGAGCGATTCGTACATGTCGCCAGGATCCCAAAAGGCGCGGGAATGCTTAAAGGAACGAGCAAATATGACTCCCTTCTCCTCCCGGTGTGAGTCTCTCAACAATGTGAATAGGCGAGCGTGAAACAGGAAAAATTAGCTATCAAGGAACTATCTCTTGGCCAAATACGACTCTATCCGTCCATCATCGATCAAATTCAGCACATAGCACGTAGTGCTGAATTTGATCGATGGACGGATAGAGTCGTATTTGCCCAAGAGATAGTTCCTTGATAGCTAATTTTTGCTGTTTCACGCTCGCGATAGACTCCCACCGGGAGAAGAAGGAGAGTTCATAGTTTGCTATTCCTTTGGAGCCTCCCCGCCATCTAAATTGGCGGCGCCTCAAATCGCCATTGTTGGATCCCTGACTTCTGGGTTGTCTCTGGGAGTGTCGAAATAGACGATACGCACAGAAAGTTTATCTGGCGAGTAGACCACACACAAAACTAACTCAACCCTACCGCTCACCTCTCTTAAATACGCTCTCAAAAGAGGTGCGCAGTATCACACTTTATCAGAGTTCATTCCTCTATACAACACCTCCCCCAGTAGAAAGACAAGGAAAGATGTGAACAACAATTATTTGTTCTTTTACTAAAACGGGACAGAAGGCATTTGAATTTCGAAGGCTTACACATCAATCGACTATCGCTTTCACAGGTCTTCGTATTCTACTCGCATCATGCGAGGTGGTGTGCTGTGACAGCACGGTAGAGCGGTGTTGACGTCCAAGTCACTGGCAGTCTCGTCGTTGCTTCTTAGCCAATTGTTGTCCAATTCTAACACGTCGAGCAGGGTTTTCAAGGAATTGTCTTCACCACTACAGCGCTTGTCCCTGTATTGCTATTGTCAGTAATTGATTTGGGTTTTGCATCAGCCTTCCTTCCACGACGACCTCATAGCTAACTTTCCCAAGTCGTTTTGCGACAACTCCTTGCTTCCATGAGAAGTGTGGGGCTTTCCACACCTGAACATATACGTCGCCTCCCTTTTTGAATTCCTTCAAAATGGCGCAGCTCCTTCTATTGTGCTTTCCTTCATCTTCCAGCGATTTTCTTCGACGTACGACCATGCTGATGGTTTCTGTTCCTCAAGACATGCTCACGGTGTGGGGTGGTTAGTTGTGCCTGCAACATAACATTGAACTTTGTCTTCTGCTATGGCTTTTCTCTTCCCCTTTGAGTTTTCTAGATCTCTCTTCAACGTATTGACTTCTTCCTTGGTGCAGCGTCCTACACCTTCTTCGAAAACATCCGGGAATGTTTTCTTCAACTCTTCTTCACGTCTGGGGTTACAGTTGGCCTTTCACTTCAGCAGCCATCATTTCTATGTGGTACATCAAATTCTCATGCTCGAATCCATTCGAGTCCCAAGAGTGAGTTGTACGGCGTCACATAGGCGTCTCCTTCAGTAGTGACACCTTTCATGGTAATCTTGCATTTAAGCTTTCCATATATCTTCATGGTAATCTCCACTTGCGTTTTTCACGACTGTATTGGTCTTTTCAATGCTGGGGAGCCCATCTTCTTCCAAATTCTCGTTCAGTAACGTGATGTCTGATCCAGTATCGAGAAGAAATTTGACTGAGTAGTTGTTCACTACAGCATCGATGTACACACGGGAAGAGTTTGCCTGAACTGCTGCATTTGCAATCTTGACGATTCGTACTTATTTTCTCGCCGACTCTGGCTGTTTGTGTTCCTGAGAATTCTGCTTTAGTATGTGAGTGTTCCGACGTGCGCTGTCTGTGCGACTCGCAGTCTTCTTTTGTCGTAAAGTGTCACAAAACTTTTCCTTGTGACCGACCTTCCTGCACTTCTTGCAGAACCACGGTTTTGCCTGGCATCCACTAGCACGATGTTTGCCTTCGCAGTTCCAACATTCTATTTCCTTTCGCTTCTGGACGGACGTGGCTTCCACTAGTTTCATAGTTCCGGCTAAACTTCACTGTCTCTCTAAAACTTAAGAAGTTTTCGCACTCCTGATGCAGTTGTTGCAGTGAGACTGTTTTGCCTGCTTTATAGTCTCTATCCAGTATCGCGATCAGCCTTTGCCTGATCTCTGCCTCCTGCTGTGACTTCAGCCCGAAAATCCACAGCAAGCATTTGATGCCGTCTAACTCGTGAATCTTTGCTCTCTCGCAAAATTCATTCACTCGACCGGTATACGTAAGGAAGTCTTCTGAAGGGCTCTTCTCTAGTTTCAGACATTGATATCTCGTGGTAAACAATGACGACTTGAAATCAAACAACTGCTTGCAGTATTGTCCAACCGTCTCAATGAACCCAATTTCTGTCACACCTCTTGGCAGCACGTGCCTGTGGTACTTCTCGAAAGAAAGAGGATCCAATTTTTCGCAGAGCGGTCTGACCTTGGTTCTTTCAGAAAGCTGCTTTGCATCTTCGAAGAAAACATCCTTGTATCTTGAAAACCATTTTGAGAAGATCATGTCGGCATCCGGGTCGGTAAACACGAACTTTTCAATGCGCTTTGCCTCAACGCCGCATCAAGTTTGAGGTAGCCATGTGCTCCGTCGCATTGCAATCTACCTGTCCGCGTTCTGGAATGCGATCTAACAGTTTCGCGATGACATTCTTCTGTTCATCCATCATTTCTCTGAACATAGCTATGATGGTGGTCGTATCCATTTTTCAAGTGTCGATGTGGTTCCCTAGATCCTGGTTGTCCGGTAAGCTGCGTAACTTCTGAACCGATAGTGCGACCTGAGGACGCACGATACTGGTTATACGAAGCTGACCACGTGCCTTACGTTCCAAACGTGCAGATCAGCAAGAAAAGTTGACTTCTATCACGGCAATAGAAAAGACTTATCTGCCGGTCCGGTTCTTGCCGAAGAGACTAGATATCGGATATATATATCTTGATGAACAGTATATAACGGCCTAGGAATCCTGCACACTCGAATAACAGGGAATACTGCACGAAGAGTCCTTGATTCTTCTTCGTAGCACTGTAGAAATACTGGGTTTTCCTGATGTGACCTGAGAATCCTTGTCTTGCGATGTGATCCTGGTTCTGGACTTCTTCTACTACTTCTTCTTCTTTTGAGGAATCCTGGTTTCGTTTCTCGAGTGCTGGATCGCTGATCGCCACTGTTGGATCCCTGACTTCTGTGTTGTCTCTGGGAGTGTCGAAATAGACGATACGCACAGAAAGTTTATCTGGCGAGTATACCACACACAAAACTAACTCAACCCTACCGCTCACCTCTCTTAAATACGCTCTCAAAAGAGGTGCGCAGTATCACACTTTATCAGAGTTCATTCCTCTATACAACACTATGTTACCGCTAATTTTGGATCACAGTCGTTGTTCGGTGACGACCGGCAATACATCACCTTTTTGAGAAGAACTGGATACTTTTTTGAGAACATAAGTCAGTGAGATGGAAGGTAGGATGAGGAACGGGATCGTACCAGAGGAGAAAACCCAGTGGGGAGAGATCGTGTTTCGAAAAAATTTTCTCCACAACGACAGGACATACTCCGCTCACAATGTCTTTGGCGTGACGGGAAGAAAAGAGTTAACAACTTTTCAGGAAATACGTACATGTAAACCTGAACTGACTGTCGTGAAATGAAACGTAAAGCGACGTCGTAGCATGACCTTACCCATCACTTATAGAACTGCTGACCTTTGTTGGACCAGCGCTAATAACTAATCGTTACACACTACCATATAATATGGTTATCAGCTCCGAAGAAAATTATGCAAATATCCAGGCAAAAATACAAACATACAAACTCACACTCTTATGATAACAGATTACTTAACAGGAAGTAAAAAAACACAATAGAACTCAAGCACAGTTTTCTATAAGAAACATAATGGAATTCAAGCAGAATTTTCTACTCACCCGATTACATGAAAACGGTAGCCCTTGAAGTGGTTGGATAGGGGACGTGACAAGATTTTGCATACTCTGAAATGATACAGTAAGCTATGTAACAATGGTAGTAAAAAGACTGCAATTAATCAAGGAGCACTGAACGGACGAAATCAGCAACACTGCTAAAGAACATAATCAACAACGTAAGTGAAGATCTAAGGTTGACCCTCAGAAAGTCACACCATGAACCGAGGATATCGCCAGAGCCGCTTTAAATGAATAATAGGCGCCATGGTACGTAAATGGTAACTCTAATTGAATACTGATGAGCATTTGTGTGATTCCGAGAAGTTATTCAAGTTATTTCGTGATACCGTCCCTTATAACGATGTCACGACACTCAATACCGGCGATAAAGAGGGCGTGGCCGCGTACTTCAGTTGAACATGGTGTAAGACGTCCGTTTGAGCGAATGTCAATACGGTGCGCAATCATGCTCTTCCCATCCGCAGGACATAAACTGAACCATCACAACCATGAATTGCGTTGATTTTGCATGTGTAATGGGCGACAGGATACTTTTTGTGAACTGTTATGAACAATCTTGATTAATAGAGCTCTGCTGAAAACGATCATGCGACCGATACGTTTCACAATTATTCACAGGAGATGTAAAGAACACCGTCTTTCGAGACTCGAAAGAACCCTAGAAATCAATAAATCGTCAAAAACTGTTAGCTGAAAATGGATCAACTAGCTCGATGTATCACAGCGCAACATCCGACATCATCACAAAATCTTAATTTCTTACAGAACATTGGCGGTGGCAGAAGCAATAGCGAAAGAGGACTGTTCGTGCGAGAAAATTCGGAAAACGAATGAATGAGAGACAAAAACTTTAATTAAAATTGCTCACCAGCAAAAGTTGTTGAGTTGACTGCTGAGGAGTCGTCGAAGAGCTAGCCGATGATGGAGTGGCTGCCATAGCGGACCGTGTGGACAAAGGCAACGGTGTTGTTGGGATCTAGAAGTGAAACTAGGAATTTAGCTCTGACGAATCAAAACACTTGAAAACCACAAATATGCTGATTTATGTGGACAAATGTGAGACCCTAAGCAGGACTCAAACCCGCACTTCAGAGGAGTAAACGGCACTGGTGGTTTTATGGATAGCGCACTTGCCCAGTAAGCGTGAAGTGGGGGTTCTAGTCCCGCCAGGGGTCCGACTTGGACACAGCTCACTCTCTTGTTATAACTTTTGAAGCGCGAATCGCAGCGTTAAACAGCAGATATCATCAGAGAAACATCTTGAAACCCATTCTTAATTTGTTTTTACTTGCCAATACGAATGAGAGACTCATTCCCTCCTCACATTGGAATCTTCATCGGTTTTCAAACTCGAACACGCTGACAAAATATGTACAAGCCGAGGAAAAATCAACCACGTTCCTTAGTGGAATAGTGCTGGTCCGCAAGGCGGTGGGGATGTCTTTTGTGAACTTCTATCAAAAATCGGATAATTTGGGGAGTCCTATAAACTAACAGCATGCGAGCGGTCAAAACCTGTAAACTCCTGTCAAGACACGAACACATGTTTCCTTTTAACACCATTACTTCAACTGTTTCAAGTGATCAGTGATATTCAGAGTGGAAAGGTAAAAATAAATGACTGTAAGCTAGGGAAGGAGATTTTTCGCTTAAGCTTAGAGCAAGGAGCACAGGGGTAGGTGAACTAAATCGCTCGCATAAAAAGTAGTTGTTGCATTCCACTGTGAGTCAAGAAGCGGTTCGTCATTCGGAAGTCGCAGTTGATCTTTCGCACCCTTCCCGAGCTCATTTTGCTTATTTCCAAAAATTCTGGGATCATATACTACACATCTCCTGTGGCGTGATCTACATTACCTCCCAGGGGATCCGTGGAAATGGTCATCGATCGCTATCAGGGATCCAAACTAGTGGAAACTTGCCATGAATGAAGTACAGCATACGACTCCTCGTCTCACAAAAAACTAATAGGATGAATGGCGCCTGGCGCCATCATTTTGCCACCTACGTGTCTAAACATGTCAGACAAACAGTATTACAGGTTAGAAAACTCGTCCAAAAGTTTGTACTTATGCATTTTCTTATGTGATTATTGGGAGATGACCTGGTTTGATGAGCATCAATGCCAACATTCACGGCTTCAAGCTGTCGATTGAGAAAACTTCATCGTTGAGTAAATACAAAAGTAAAGTAAGCTCCAAGGGGGAATAAACAATTCGGTGCTAACGTAGTTGGGAGGGGCCACGCGGCTCGCGGCGAGTGATGACTCATCGGCTCTTCACTCATTGACATACTTGGAGCGTTAATCTAGCAGCAAAATTAGAATAAAACAAACAAGATTCACCGGAAACTTGCTGAGAAATCCCACAGAAGCTGAAAACAACAAATTTGATCTTTTATAGTCAAGAATCAACAAAAAGGCAACAATCGTTTGTATTTTAGGCAAAATCTTCCAGCCTACAACTGTTTCTTCGCACTTTTCAGCCTTAACTGTTTTAGCTTTTGAATATAGCTAGGACGGTGTTATATCCATGTCCTAAACATGAAATTACTTCTTTTTTGCCGAGGAGAAAGCAGAAGAGTCGATGAGTCATCACTCGCCGCGAGCCGCGTGGCCCCTCCCAACTACGTTAGCACCAACAATTCTCCCTAACAACCTCTTCAGCAAAAACAACACGAAACCCGCAAAATTTACAATAACGAGGTGAGAAGTTGGATACTGTTCCCGTTTACTGATTCGGACGATTTATGTAACTAGGTGGACGCCTACCTTTACCTGTCATAACACGTCAACGGCGATGAGAACGCGTTGAACGACCGTCTCAACAAGTTCGCTGCCATTACATAGCTTTACAGGAGTTTACAGGAGTTTACAAAACTGTCGAGAGGAACGACGATAGGCGATGAGTTCAGATGATAGGTTACACCCCCACGCAAATTGAGGCCGTTATTGCTCTATAACCTTTCATACGTACTGTATAACAACTTCAGGGGGCACATCCGCGGCGGAGGGGTATTGGTCTAGTGGCATTCGCCCTCTGCTTCGAGTGCTGGGCTTTAGAACCCGGATGAGCGTGGCCACACTGGGCGAGGCCTCGACATGGACGAGTATAGCTGAGCTACAGCATTTCTTCCTGAGCTTGGAGATGATAGTTTTTCTCTTGTTCAAGAGCTATCGAAAGTGCTTCTACCTGAACTTACAATTTCCAAAACGAAGAAATAAATTAGATTGGAAATTTATGCTTCTTACTAAGGTAGACATTAGGCAGAGGCAAAGGAATGACTATTAGGTTTATATATATGTATGACCATGCGATGAAACATTCAACACCGATACTTTGAAGGCAATGGGAGCATTTAACTAGGAAGCGGCGCTGTCTAACAGCCATGGCAGGACAAAGTTGGACAACCCGCTTCTGTTTACAAGTCTCAATTTGGGCCTGTCAACTCCTGCAAGCTCATGAAACAACTCAGGAAACGAACTTCATCATGATATTACAGGAGTTGATAGGTGGTCTATACAAACTGGCTGGCATTCCGAGGCTTCACAAGATTCACAGGCCTCCACCTGATGGCTCAAAATGTCGATGAGAAGTAAGTGAGCGTGAAATGCCTCCCCTCCCTACCAAACCGAACTGCGGTTAACTTCAGGATGTAAAATGAGGTGAAACACGTCGTTCAACAAGCAAAATCGTCCAAGCCTACGGCCTGCACTGATTTCGTTCCCACTTATCATCTAATCTCATCGCCTATCGTCGTTCTATCGATGAAACGCATGATATCTACTGCAACGTGCACACAACGATCGCCGCATGGCCGCCGCACTGAATGACGCGCGCTGCAGATGTTCACGCTTGAGAACTGAATAGTTCTACTTACCTGTACAACTCCATGACGCATAATACCGCTTGATCCGGCACTGGTTGTCCCAGCAACATACTCACAAAACTGGTCAAAAGGTCCGAACACTTCTGAACAAGAAAAGGATAAGAAATCTCATGTGTACCATGAAAAAAAGAAGGGCTTTTCTCGAGCCAAAAGCAGTGGTTCGGAAAGGTTAGAAAGTTGCATTATTTGATAGAAATCACGCTTAAAAATCAGAGAACCTTGTGGAACACAACGAGAAATACAGCTGAAATGAACATTAACTCACCATGGAGCTGTTTCCGCAATTGTTGCTGTTCGTGCCGTCTTTTCGAGATTTCCGGGTCTTCGGCCATTTGTAGAGGAAACGAGGATACTTCAATTAGTAGATATGTGGATAATAGAAGTGCTGGGAGCGGGTAGCGCAAAAGATAGAGTTTGACAGAGCGAGAGAGCGAGAGAGAGAGGACGACCGTGAACGGAGCGAACGCGACCGAGCCACCTCTGCGTCTCTGACACGCACGCTACGAACCCGAGGGGGTCAGAGGCAGACGACGAGGGTCCGTGTGTGTGTCACGGAATCTGGCACGACCCCACCTGGGCGCATTCGACCACCTATAGACCACCCAGACACACTGCACTCGACCCATTACGCATTTGAACTGATCTCAGTCTCTTCTTGGCTGGGGATCAAGCTTATGCTCAACTTCGAACTCACCTTTTTCTTGTTGTTCTTTCTTGTAGATGTACCTGTTTTGTTGCTTGAGTTCTCTCGTTGTGAGTTGTCATTTATGCGAATTAAGTCGTAAACATGAAAGCCTTTTGAAAAGCATCTTAAGCCGGATAATAGCACGGAAAGGTCAGCCATTGAAGGTTTGATGTGTTTCCATGACATCCAAGATATGCAATAATGCATTTCGTTTATCACTCACTAGTCCCGTTTCAGAAGTGCTTAATCAGCCATGAACTGTGGGGACGCATAGAAGTTGGGGTCTTTAGACTCTGCGATCTGAGCGCGATAATGATTACGGTGAGTGCTGATTGATCAAGCCTCCTTCTTCTTGGCGCTGTTCTAGTATTGTGGGTGGTGGATACCGATTGCGAGCCGTGATATGGGGACTCCCCGTGAGCCAATGAGGAGAAGCGTCTATGTGAGTGAACCAGTTTGTTCCAGAAAGGATTCTCGCATTACGGTGATCTTGTTTTTCCGCAAAAAGCCGTTTGAGTGTTAATGTGACCCGTCTCAGGACATCTGTCAACCGCGAAACATCCTTCATTCAAATTCTCGGTCGGAATACGCAATGAAAAAATATCTCTGGACAATCGACAATCGGCAGTGAGAGCACATCCGACAGAAGTTCTGTATCCCTGTGATTCTTTCGCCAACCAGGGCTTTAGCTGTGCTCATACTTTGCGTCGGCATTTTGAGCGTGTGGCGGGTAGTTCTGAACTATTCGCGGTCAGTCTCTGAAAACGCTGCCGTACGCGCAAAACGCTAAGTATGAACGCAGTCATAGGCTCGGTGGAGGCTGTGTTTCTATTGCGGGACCATTCTTAGGCGACTCTGGTCGTCTGCGCTGTAAACATAACCCTAGCTCAGAGTAAGGGACACAAAGGCTAGATTGAGTGACTTCCCCGCTAGTCGTTACTGATTCCTGCAACGTATTCGTCACACTCAGTGGCAGTAATGAAGCAGTCGTGTTGAAATTACTGTTCCTACGGAGTTAGTTTTGTGAGCTTGTTTTATTTTTTCAAAGCAAATAATGCCTTGGAGCTAGGCAAGCCGATCAATAGTGCGGAATTTCCAATGAATCCTGTACAAAACGCAACATTTATGGTTTCACGCAGGCGTTATTTATTGATTCTTGTTTCGCTTCAGCAAGCTTGGATTCCTGACTTATATCTAAAACCAGGTTTGATGTTGGGAACGCGCCTTTACTAAAAATTCTGTGTCCTTGTTTTTTTTCAAGTTTTAATTGATTACTGGTGATTACACAGTGAACAGGTGTGGTTGAGATATCATTAAGGGTTGACAATGTTGTGTTACCACAGGTGCACCCATCGTTATTTAGTCCAACTCTATGAGATTACTATTGAGGGAAACTCTTCTTCATAGCCATAGGGGACGTCGTACGTAGAGGATTCCCTGCGAGGCAGGTAGGATTTGGTCGCTAGAGAAGTTTACTTCCCTTTGAGAGAAATGTTCTGAGTCCATTTCTCTGAGAGAGAAATGTTCTGCTGCTGACGTTTCTCTTCTTTCCGTATTTCGCTGAATTTTCCTCAACTACAGGACGTGCCAGCGAACTGTGCGCCATGATAAGGCTGCGTTCATAGTTTCCGTCTCGGGAGAATAGAGAATCGGGAATCGATGTTCCGGGAGAGCTCACGTTCTTCCAGAACATCGTGTGTAGAGCGTTAACACCGAGCGCGGCGAGATGGGCGTTAACGTCAGATTCAACCTAATATTTCTGTTATGTTGGCAGTCACAATCATTCCATGATTTCCAGATGGGAGAGTTTCATAGTGTCTTCGCCGTCTTTTGTGGTATTATCTAGTAGAACAAGCACATCTGATCTTTTTAAGAGGTCCAGTCAAGGAAGTCGAGGAAATGAACTCCGGAGGCATTAGAGGTTGTGATAGTTGAGGCCTAGCTGTCTCTAACTGCAGTCGGTGATCTGATAGGGAGTTTGGGTAGTGTGATCGTACATCAAAAATTACGTTTAACGAACATTACTAACCTAGCAGAAGAGATAATCCCTGCCATTTGGCGATGATAAGGACCCTGTGAGTGATGCGAGCTGACGTGAAATGGTTGAACGTTGTGATAAGAGCGAAAACACTGCCTTGTGAGGGATCTCCCCGGACAGGGTCCCATTTATGTTCCTTCCCTATGTCCATGTTCAACCTCACATTTACGAGTTTCGTGGTTGGTAAAATAAGAAAGGTGTGTAGGAAAAAAGGGCGAAACAAACCTTCTGCGTTTCGGGGAATATAGTTATTTATTTACCCTCTTCTTTTTTTTCTTTTCTATTTGTGTGGCGTGTAATATTTCAAAGTGTGCGTGCGGAATCGAGTCAGGTTTTTTCAAACCCCGAATTAAATTGTGTCGGAGGGTGCTTTTATCACTACCTTCGACACATCAGGTGATCTGCTGGGAAACTCAGACCCCTCTTTGGCCCCTAGAATTTGATAACTCTATAAAATCACATAGAAGTGGCTCATAAAGATTACCAGCCCACAATTATCTTTTTGTTTGACAGCGTCATTGAAACTTCACTTCTCTAAAGTGCATAATCGATGAGCTCGAATTCCAAATCACGTTAGGCCAGTGTTTTTGGTCCTCATGTGTTGTCGAAAAGTAGGAGGTTATTCCTTGTTCAGCACTTTCGACCAGATGTTCTTCCAACAACTTTGGATCTTCTGGACTCCCTCTTCTCTTTACAGTTCCAGTTGGCCACTCGTCTGAAAAATGCCTTTCAAAAAATTTTCATATTTCAATTAGTCCACAAGTTCCCAGTTAAAATCGCCTTAAAGGTTCCATGTTCTGCCAATGGTTGGCGATTCGCTTATCAATTAATGTGTTTTGCCTTGTTCTAGCGCCGGATCCTTTCATCTATTGTTCTGTTATCTTTTGCCAGCATTCACCTGTTTCGATATTTTGGAGCATTTTATTGGAAAAATCCTACATTTTCAGATGCGGTGGTGAGGGCGAGGACACAAATCGACATGAAGTGGTTACGGTACGGCAGACAGCCGCTCTTAGTGTTTATAATCCTCCTTGTACAAAGTACTATGGCATCAAAAACTGGAAAAGCGACAAGGAGTGAGTCACTAATCGCAGCATCGATTTCTATGAGACCCATAGGCGACTTTATGCACGAGTCCCTAAACTCTCAATATTCTGGAGTAGAAATTAACAGAGATAGTTCTAATGGGTGCTGAGGGGACATCAGGAATGTGCACATGATGTTCCCGAAGCAGTATATATCACGAAAACGCCGTTTACTATGATCCCCACCTCTCCGGAACTGGGGTTTTGCTACAACTGCACCATAGATCCGATCAGCCCTGAGATGGAAAGCTTCCACGGGATCATCGGCGAGCATTAGCGAAATCGACTACCACTCAAACGTGCTCGGGACCCCAAAACTGGAAAAGCAGCAATGGGCAAGATTCCCAAAGTACAAAGTCGATTCCCCCCCCCCCCCCAAGTGGCGACCATAATAAGAGCCTCCAGTATAGATTGCAAAGCATGAAATCCACCTATAGTACTGCCCCGAAGCCTCATAGTGATATGAATGTTCAGCAACCATATGATACTGTGTGGTTTGTCCCAGGATCTCTGAGATGAGTTTTTGGAGCAAATCTGAAGTTTCGTATTGTCGGTAATTTTTCAGAAACACCATTCTGAAGTGAATAAATTTTAATGATGTGAATGTAGCTAAAAATCTACATATTCGAATAAGGGTTCTCTGTGGGAAAGTACTGAATTCGTAACTTTGTTATCGACGAATAATCAATAATTGTAGATGTCGTGGTAACAGCTGAGGAAGAGAAAGTTCGTGATGCCGCAGGCTATCAAGCCATTGCAGAAATACATCGAGAGATGGACGATGATCATTCGGGGTCGATCGATAGGAAAGAGACTACGGGTGTGAGTTGTATTCATTCATAAAATTCTTTTACTGTCCGTTCTATGGATCTTAGAAGTGAATACCTAGGTTTGGAGTCTAAATACCATAAATTTACCGTTTACGGATAAGCCGTGATTTGGACTGATACAGTACTCGGGGTTAGAACGAGCGTTTTTATTTCTCTCGGACCGTCATTTTTGGAGACTTTGTTGACCGGTATATTTATCAATTTAGATACTTTGCAAGGACCACAACCCAAATAACGCGCCTATGCGTACACTTTTGCCAAGCCATTTGCATTTGCTTGAAAATAAGTGACTGATTATAGTAATCCTTTAAGATCCATTGAATGATCCTTTAGAATAGGTGAAGCTGTGAGTTACACAAATAGGCTCCTAAGGTATTTCTTGCGCAGGAACTTGAATGTCTGGACATTTTTGAGCCTATTTGTGTTATCTACAGTATTCACATACTAATGAGGCTCCGGAACAATTATTGTAAAATAGTTCTTAAACTCTGAAGGTGGTGTTCTTTTACACGGATTAGTTGTCTAGCATCTATTCTTAGTTGATGTTTGCATTAGGTTTCCATCTTCATCCAAATCCTGGATTAAAATGCGTGCCAGTGTCTATAGTCTGTTTGCATACCTGCCCCCAACAGTGTTGAGTAAACTTGGTCGCAGTGTGGTTTTGTAACTGCATAAATCATAGGCCTATTTTTCGACGACGAACTTGTCATGTCTTGCTGAATGGCGGGTTGGAACGATTCCATATGAAGTGAAAATTCGGCAATCACCCTTGAATAAACATAACTTCATGACGCTATGGGGAACCTTCTGTGCAAATTTCACAATAGGCGTCGGCGCACCATAAAAATTGATTATGTTTGATAAGTGGGGATTTTGGGAGAAACCTGGTTCCATCGCGATAGTAGTTTTTCCAGCACTAGCACGAGAATCTGTTACTATTCCGAAGAAAAGGCATTATAGGACACTGTCAAAAATGCAGTGCGGCGTGCCAAAAGTGCCAAATGCCCCGCTCAAGTCGAACAGCATCAGTAGTACACCTATTATAAATTTTTAAATGAGAGTTTTTAGTTCATGACGGAAGATATGCACATGCGCAGTTCCGATCGAGTTCGACGTGAACATGCCTTCCATGGTGATGATGATGCCATAACGGTCGATGATCTCTGGGAAGCGTGGTTCGAAAGCGACGAGCGGGCGTGGAACAATGAGCAGGTTTGTTGTTTTTTTTTGTGGAGCACAATCGATCACTGGTTGTTATTACTGGTATAACCATTGCCATTGCCATTTGTATGGTCACACTTGGCCTACTGAAGAAAAAAAACTGGTGACTGTTGGATCCTCAAGCAGAATTCACAATTATTATAGAAGCGGCGATTTGAAAGAATTAGTGACAGACCAATAGATTGGAATCGACTGATTCCGCTTTCCTAGGCCATTACGCGTTGTCCAAGACCACTGGTAGGCGGAGTCGGTCAGTGACCATTTAGTTCTTTGTCGCCGACTCTTCGGGATCACGCATTCTTCGTATTCGCAAAGCGTGAATGCGGTCTAAGTGGGTGCAAAGTACGAAACCTTAAACTGAATGAACCGTATGAAAACATATTGTTGATAGTCTGTAGTTGGTTCGCTACCTTAATCCGCTGTCACATAAGGCCGTTGTCACTGGTGCTCGTCAGTTCTTCCATATGTGACATCAGATTCTTCATGCTTGTAGTGGAACAGTGGTCCCAAGCGTTCGGTAAACTTTTGAGCAAGGTTATAACATGATCAGGGCACGTCCTGCCGTTGAGGAAGAACTTTGCAAAATACGGCTCCCTTGAAAATTTCATCTACAACGACAATCCCCTTAAAGACAGGTTCGTGATCGAGTGGTCCGCAAAATGACTACATGCATTTAGCATCCAGGTCCACGCCTGCATCCGGCGATTCGTACAGTGAGGCTGTGTGACTGTGAGGGACTGGGTTTGTTCAGGGTGCTCTTCGATTTTTTTTGCTTCCTTCGCTGCTGGGTAGTCACTTGTTGGCTAGTGTTCATATCCGGACACCCATCACACGTAATACTTGGTCAAGGGAATTGTCTCTAAATTTTCCCAAGTTCCCACAACTTTTTCGGAGTTTGTCCAAAAAATCCCCTAAGCGACCAGATGCGACCCCTGCTGGAGATCCCCAACGTACGGCGTACCTGAGCATGATTATGGAGAACTCTGTTTTTGGGGCGTGATTACTTCCATTTTTTGCTCAGTTTTTCCCGAGAATTTCCGTCTACCTTCTGTATGGTCGAGTGAATAGTGCTCGTTCTTCACATGACCGTCTCATTCAGAGCCGAAGAATCTAGAAAAGCTGACAGCTGCTCAACCGTGCGGCCCAACCCTTTAGATATGAATACATCCTAGTTGGTTGTGATATAGCTGTCGTAGCTAATTCAACGTAGGCAGTACTCTCCAAATCTTCAGCAACATATATTTGAAGTTCCTTTTAGTGCTATGACTGCTGTTTAACGTTGCTGTTCAAGCTTTGAAAGTTCTAAGAGTGCTGAGTTACGGGCAAAAGCCAGACTCATGCGGGGCTGGAACCTGCATTTCCCGCTGATGGGGCGAGTGTGCTACAATGTGGGTCGAGTCTCGCCGGGGTCTGACTTTTGTCCGGAACTCAGCATTCTTGTGATATCTCTAACAACACTTTCGTATTTATAACCGAGCGTTATTCCCGCCAAGATAAGCCACAGATGATAGCATCGAAAGAGCAATGAATATATTGATAGGTATGTTCAGTTTCCCAAGAGACTATCCTTGGAAGCTTTTTCCGCTAGACTCCGTTGTTGCTTCCAGTTATTAATTGTAACATAGCTAGCGATAAGAAGCAATAAGTGGATTCTGTATTTGTAACTTGCAAAAAAATCTATGATACCTTCTCTCCTTATTTCTAGTTTTGTAGGTTAGACCTATTTCAGTACCTGCACGTTCTTTCATCTTTCCCTAATTCACATTCTTTTTGTTACCCAGTTTTTAACGTTGGATGTGGGTGAAAGGCATCGTTTTCTAAGCACAGGTCAGGCAGAGAAAGTTGGGAGGGGAAGTTTTCCCATTCTTCCTTATTACAGACTCGCCGTGCTAGAGTCTTTTATATTTTTTGAAAATCTGTCATCACACATATGATTCTTGAGTTACGAATACTCGATTTCGTGCATTTCGACTTGGAGGGGGCGGACATTTTGTCAATTTCGCTACTTCTCATCGTCGTGTCGAAATCTGTGAAACCCTGCGAAGCAATGAAGTGATACCCGTCACTTGGTAGAGACCACTTCAACTGTCGAAATGAAAAGCTCTTGTAAAGTAATGAATCCGAGGGAAGTAGCGAAAGTGCAAGATTCTCCCCCCCCTCCCCTCCCCTCCCCACCCTTAAGCCGAACTGCGCAATTAACTTTATTGATCTCTAAGTGTCATGTAACACGACGGATTCTGAAACCGTTAGACCTCAATATTGCTGTGGTTTTTTATCAATACTTGCCGTTCATTACAGCGCTGCATCCCTCAACCATTTTGGAATAGAAATTGCCAAGGAATTAGTAAAAGTAACATATTACTTCAGGTTCTCAACTGGATTGTGAATGAAGTTAACCTTCCTATGTATGCTGACCGAATAGTGGAGCTCAAGATAGACGGGACTGTGTTGCCAAGGTGAACATTCCATTCTTTTTTCCTCTTGTTCATGGCACGAAACAATCAAAGCGCTCCGGCACTTTATAGCGCGCCTTGGCGCGCTGATAGCGATCTGCACAATGTTTGTTCATGAAGCCTAGAAAAAAAAAGTGAACTGCACACCTTCAGAATTAGAATCAATAAGCTCAGTGTTTCGGTAGGAGCTAACATGTGAATGCATTTTTGTTTTGGCTGTAGGACCTACCAAACAGGAGCGAAAACACTTCAAAACTACTAGTTTTAGAAAAAAAGCAAGCTGGAAATGCTTGCACGTTATGAACTGCTGTGTAAAATTGTGAAATAGATGGACTAGTCAATTTTCAGGCTGGCTGTTCATAATTCGACGTATATGACAAGCTTTCTTGGAATTAAGTCATCAGTACATCGTCAAAAGCTGAGGCTGAACGCGCTGGACGTAGTTTTATTTGGCCATCGTGATCCTTCGACCAAGGGCAAAGACATTGCTCTTGCACTATTGGTAACGCTTACCAAAATTGCCCGTTTTTTTGCATCAAAGTAGGACTTTTCAGTTACTTCTTCTCACATCGGTTCTGATTCTTTACGTCAAACAACGAAGACGAGCCCGCCTACAGGTCACTGAGCTGTCACAGAAACTCAAAGAATTGAAATCCATGGAGAACGCATTTGACCACGAGCAGCAGAAGTGGAATGAAGAGCGGAGTAGAAGGTAACACATATTTTTCAAGAGCTGCTGAGGATGGCGATCGGCCTTGGTTTAGATCAACGACCGATGGAAGTGTGAGTCAAGTGGAAGTGGATAACCTGCGGGTTCAATTAGAAGCGGCTGAACGCAGGTGAGGATTTTCTGAAGTTGAATGGTGTGTTGTGTTCTTTGTGGCTGAGAAAATGAAAGAAGAAGCTTGGCAGAAAAAAAAGCTCCTCTTCCCTCTAATAGTTATTGATTTTTCTGAGGGAAAAGCGCGTGTATTTTGTTTTTCTCGGTTCA
>MU913169.1:0-14125 GCA_036418165.1 Cooperia oncophora
AAAGGCACGAAGTCATTTTCAGGACCACTTGATCGCGGCGAGTGTCTTTAACCGTTTTTACTTGCCGGATGGGAATTTTCATTGTCTCCGCTGCTAGCAATGTCATCAAACGATTTTGAAGAGTAGTAGAAGCTATCCCGACGCCTTGTATGTTTAACACTGCTGTGCATTCCCCATGCATTTGCATTCCCTCAGCGTCTTTTTTATCACCTCCTTTTCACTGACGTTTACAGCTGACTGTTTGTGGTCATGTGTGTGTGCCTTCTTTCCCTTTGTTGTAGACATTCGCTGGAAGGAAACGGTCTTCTAAACAGTAAGCAGGTTTGAAAGGGTGCGAATCGTCTGTCACTTTAGAATTTATAATTGGATGGGACGAACACTTCGATCATTAGACTGCAAAGTGTAATGTTAATGAATTTTGTCGTGGTACTGCAGTAACAAGTCACTGCTAACTAGTCATTAGTAAACTGATCCTTCGTTTCATTGTCTCAGAATGGACTCTTTTCACTCGTAAAATTGAAAATTGAATTGGAAAACACCATTTAGTAGGGTGAACACAAGAACCATACGTCCCTGAAAAATCGATGGAAATAAGCAAAAGTGGAGAAAAAAAATATGATTGGCACGAGCCTAAACCTAAGTTTATTCTACTAACTGATCAATAACAGCTGAAAGTGCCATCAAGCTGGGCATATCATATGATAATCAACGTTGAATAGGAATCAAATATTTGGTTTGAGGAAAGCTTTGTTGAAGGTCTGGGTTGGATTCCTCGCGAAAACTTGCCCATGAAACAAGTGCGTATACTAGAGCCGTTCAAAGTATTCTCGGTATCGGAGTAATTTAGCAGTGACGAAGGAATTTAAATCATTCAATAGGTAGACGACATTCCCGGGGTATAAATACAAAATTTCATTTAGTTATCATCAATGCTATTCTAGTTATCCTTGGTGAAAGAAGACCAGAATGACTGATGCGACAATGTTGAGAAAATGATTACTGATTTAAAAAAATGAGAAAAATGAAAAGAAAATTGAGAAAGTGAGATAACCTCTTATTTCCCAACCTAAAAAATGTCTTCGTGGAAAGCGTTTTTCTGACGATGAAGAGCTGAAGGCGGCAATTAACGCACATTTTGGGGACAAGGAGGAAAAATATTTTTGGAAGGGTATTGAAAAGTTAGTTTCCGAGCAAACAAGTGTATTGAGGTTATGGGGGGACGCAATGAAAAATAAATTTTATTCAGAATTTTCTGCCTTTTCCTTCATACCTATACCCAGAATAGCTTGAACTCTCTTCGTAGCTGCCATGAGGTGCTGCAGTTACACTTTAGGCTGCGCTCATACTTTGCGGCAGCGTACGCCAGTGTACGCTAGCGTTTCCAGCGTTCGACAGCGGCAGTGGCAAGGAAGGGATAGCGTTTCGGGATGCGACATGGCCAGGGAAGACGATAGATATCGATTGAGCGTATGTCAACGTCACCAGCATGCACTAGCGTATTCTAGCGTTACGCTGGCATACACTTGATCGATGTCTATCCTTTCCTTGCCGCTTGCCGCTGCCGAACGCCTGGAAAACGTAGGGTACGGTGCCCGCAAAAGTATTGAACGCCAGCTTTAGTGGCAAGTGAGCAGCTTTACACTCGTCGGTCCCCGATACATCCCGATTCGACTTCCATTAGCACAGCCAGGCTTTTTACCCTCCGGGGGCGGTAAGATGGTACCAGAGCTGTCAGAGTGAGAACTCTTACTTTACATCGGCTGGCCCTTGCAAGTCATAAGATAGGCCACATCGCTGTTCAGTAAGGGCTGCCCTATGATTCGAATGGAAGTAGAATGTCGTAAAAAAGAAGCAAATCCTCTGATTGGCCTGGCGATTTATTGGTGGTAATAGCTTATATGAAACTGAAGATATCCTGTGCTATCGGTCCTCATTGTTATTCCTGGAATTGTCTTCTCGTCATCGTCCATGAAGTTTCACAGTTTCTTCTATTTTGGCTGTCATTCCACTACGCTGAATAAGAATAAAAATGTTTGCGCTTGAGGAAGCTCTATTGGGTCTAGGTTAAACCCCAGACTTAACGCTCGTTGCCGAAAAACTTGCCCATGAAACAAGTGCGTATACTAGAGCCGTTCAAAGTATTCTTGGTATCGGTGTAATTTAGCAGTGACGAAGGAATTTGAAAGGCAGCGCCCGCGTTCAAATTTAATGAGTATGCGGCTCAGGTAGTAATAGCGAGGTAGCAAGAAGCCTATTAGTGAAGAAAAATCGAAGAGAAAACACGCAAAATGCCCTAGAAGGAGTTTCATACCGAACAACGGTTGTACGTGCTCAAGGCGAAGAGAAGGAGTGATTGCACGAGTTTCCACTTGTTCATATCAGCTGTGGTTTTTTATTTTTTTTTTCCCTTATCCCTCGACTTCACCACTCCAATGCGAGCAGAAGCAGCAATGAACAACCGCCACCTCAGGCAACATTAGAATGAAGTTTGAGCTGCGACGCGCTCGTGGTCGGCAGTGTAGCGGAGCCGTCGGCTCTTTGCGACGCCGCGACGCTGCTTCCGGTCGCATTTTTGGGTTGCGAAACATGCACGTCCACCATCCTCATAGGGGGAGCTACTAGGTCCAGAGAGGGCGTGAGAACAACAAATGAACGCGGGCGCTGCCCTTTAAACTCATTTCAATAGGTAGTGGGCTCGCCGCTGCAGGTGTAGATACTAAATTTCATTTAGTCACTATCATTGCTATTCTAGTTATCCTTGGTGAAAGAAGACCGGAATGATGGATGCGACAATGTTGAGAAAATGATTACTGATTAAAAAAAATTGAGAAAATGAAAAGAAAATTGAAAAAAATCATTACTATGATAACCTCTGTTGTCCCAACCTGAAAACATCTTCGGTGAAAAGCGTTTTCTAACCCGAGAAAGAGCAAGAGCCGGCAATTACTGCACATTTTGCAGACAGATGAAGGTGTATATTGAAAAAAGTTTAGTCCGCAGAGCAAAAGGCTGTTGTTCGACGTTATGCGGGGCTTCATTCGAAACAATTAATTTTATCGCGAAAATTGCCTGCCTTTTCGTCGGGAGGTGTAAGACTGACTTTGCAGCACTAAGTCTGATAGGCTACATCCTTGTTTCAATAAACCACTTACTGATTTTGACATGCGAAGTCGAATGCGGGCCGCAATCCGCTCGATAAGCGAGACTTTATCCTTATCCTTTTTATCGTGTAGTGTTAAAACTGCGTTCCATTCCCATTAGATTTGCCAAAGAAAGATGGCGGTTTTGATGGGTCGTCACGCCTGATGTCTTTTTATTTCTCAGTATAAATTGTTTTTATTTTTCAAGCTGCATCTTGATTACCCCAGTTTTCAATTGAACTTTAGGCCTTCACTGTTGGAGTTCGTTCGTCGGTGCTGGCAGAGTTGAACTTCGACTGCGATCCGTGCCGTTTTGATTATCGTGACGGCAGACTAGCGATCTGGGCACGGCGATGGCTCAATACTTCTGTTGACGATAACTCCTCTATTATGCGGAATGGATTGAGGTGCTTCAGGTTGTCCTCGTTCAGCGAGGGTACGACAACCATGGCTGTCTGTATACTGTCGTATACTTTCAAATAGTTTCTTATCGATGTGGTCTCAGCTCATCGTTTTCATGCGGGAGTACTCGGTTCGTCTTGATCTCCTTTGAGGATAGCAATGTATTGATATAATCACATGTCTTTGTCCTACTAATCATTTATCATGAGCTTGTAATGCAAGCCTTCAAAGCGCGCTGCGCGTTCAGTTTCGAAGCTAGCTGGCAACGAAGATCTGGGGATGGGAATGTTTTTGCTGTACTGGGCGTGGTTCAGAAGCTCTGTGCGCTGTTGTCGGCGAATTCGACGCATCCACGATCCTTTTTGAGAAAGCAGTTCAACGTTCCGTTCTGTTCTTGGTAGGATCCCGTGCGAGGAATTTAACCATAACAACGTCTTTCGGACATCTCTCCGCCAAACCATTCTTTCAAATGCTTCTTCGGTTCTCAAGGTTGGAGGTTATATGCCTGGCGCATTCCTTTTAGATTTGAACGGGGCCAATCGGTCGTCGCGATATTCAGGATAAGCACGATAATTTGGTACGCGCTCTAAAATGGTAGCAGGGGGGCAATGTGGGAAAATTGCGATAAAGCAGATTGAAACGGTTAAAAACCTGCAAAAAGCCTTTGCTCTTCACGCATCCACGAAATGCATTTTCGACGCGTTTCACGTTGCTCGTGCCAATAAGCGCCTACGCAGCCGCTTCTTTTCAATTCCTGCGGTTCATACTGTATGTAACAAATGAAGCGATACGAGCATCAGCATCAGTCGAACATTTGTGGGCGGGCGGGCGGGTGGGCGTCTGGGTCGGTATGTTGTAGCTTGGTAGGGCGCTATAAGGGTGCCTTCATTGGAAAGGCGCCGCGCAGCGCCTGCTCAGGGGCGCTGAAATGTGTGCTGCTAGGCATATTAATTCAGCAAGTCTTGAGGATTCATCCTGCAACTTGCCCTTAACCCTAAGCCTTGCTGAAACTCTCCAGGAGTGTCAAAATACTTGAATTATCGTGCCTGTCTGTTATGTTCTACCACTGTAAACACAAGATAGAATGCATCGAGGGCCTATCAAAGATTGCCGAAAGCATGACTCCATTTCAGTAGGGTTGACGACTCTGACCGTGACGATTGCAATGCTGCCGTAGCCCTGCCTTGTATAGTGCAGTTGCAGTGCGCCTTGGTGGGGTCCCCAAATGGTACCAGCGAAGCGTAAACTGACCACCTGGAGAAGACGTGTAGATTCTTGTGACCAATGTGGCTCACTTGTAACATTTCGCAGCTTCATACGAGTTTACAGGTCTCACCAATATGTGATTCGGTAGTTGGCAGAAATTGATGCGGGGGATTAGTTGGAGCGCAAAATGTCCCTCCAAAGCTCAAAAGCGCCTTTTGATGAGGTAAACTTCCTCTTTAGACAGGCAGAAGTCTCATTAAGAAGGCGCAGTTTCTGTTTTGGGGTTCTCGAACACGCTGACTAGAGTGGTCGCAATAGCCAAGGACCTGAAGAACCAGCCAGCATGACGCATACTGACGAGTACATCCTGAAGAAGCCATGTCTCCGAAGATGGGAGTTAAAAACGTGTGGGACTTTTAATCAGTAGTCGTTCTCTTGAAATTTTTTATATTTTTCTCCTTGAAATCCGAAAAAAACTTAGCTGTTCTTTCGGGAGGTCCACTATCGCCTTCTACATAGGCCTCGAAATGTTTGGGAAAGTCATCGAAAGTGGCACGAAAAGTGTGTGTTGTCGCAAAAGAAGCCTATGTTTTCAAAGCGCTTTTTTCAAAGGCTCTCTCGGTGGAGTGGTGGGTTTTTTGCGTGTTTCGGTCTTCAAAACACCTCGCGCCGAGTAAACCATGGGAATGCAGTGAGGGCTATTTGGAGGAAACTTGTTGTGTTGCTTTGACGAGTCAACTGGGGACAATTGAGGCTATTGTGACTGACACGCTAAACTGTTGTTTCTGACTCTTTCAGAAGATCGGCGAGAACACCGCGCTCATCGTATGGGCGGGGTCAGTCTTTCATTAGGTCAGTCGAGCATCATTAAAGGTCTCTAAAATGAAATGTTTTGGCTCCGATTATTTTTCCCGCTAACCTGGTACGTGGATCGTAGAGGGAGTATCAGGAATTAGGCATCATTCTGTAAGGCCTGTCTAAGATTGGGCAGAATGCCTACTACTGCTCTCTGGGACTAATTTAATCCCCATCCATCCAGAAGCGGATGGTTTTTGAGAGTCTTGTCGCGAACCAAACCCCTTTTCTACTCAGCCCCACCTTCACTCTGCAAATGCGTGTCAGTGTAACTTCAGTAGTCTGGACTTTTAACCCATTCGGGACCAGGGCCATCTTTACCACCGGTGACACCAACCTAGTTGTGAAAATATTCAGTGATGGTGGTGATGGTCCCAACTGGGCAACTTGGTACCCCTACCTGGGTGTATGTTGTCGACAAAGGGTGAGAAATGTCCTTATTCTAAGCGGTTGTCTTCCGCCACATATCAGTTTGGAAAAGTCTGAATGAGCTCTGCTTCCAACGTTCCTCCCCCCCTCCCCACCCCACCCCCACCCCCAGTCGCCTTGTTCCCAACCGCAGCGACTTGTAGATGTATCGTACGATTGTTGGGGAAAAGGTTGACGCTCCGGCGAAGCTAGCGCCACTACCGCCCCCCCCCCCCCGCCCTTCCCTCCCCACAACGCTCCAGTATTCGAGGCTTGCTATTTCTGATGCTTGATCAGTGAGCACCTCCTTCCCTTCTTCTGGCGGGGGGGTCGTATGTCGAGAAAAGTGCCTCAACACCAGAACTTGCGCTGGGTTCCATCCCTCGTATAGGGTAATATTAGTAGGTGGACAATTTCAAAGGAGATTATCTAAGGAAAGAGCAGGCCCGGTTGTTTGAGTCTATTTCAGTTTACAATGAAAAAGTTCCCCATGCACGAAAATTGCATTATTACGGGCAGAACCGAGAAGCAAACTGCCCAACATACCCGGCTGATTGGGCGTTATAGCGTCAGAAAGAAGGTTTTTGCAGGTGTTGTGAAGCTAGACGTCATAACTAATTTGAAAGTTTCTCATGGCGTGGAGGTTTTGGGTTCAAAATGGATTTCTAAAGCATAAATTTGCCGTGACTTGCTTTTTGGGTAGGCTACGATATTTCACTGTTCAGCTAGCTACCTCGTGTTGCTTAATCGGTTACTAAATTTTAGTACTTAATTGTAAAAAGTTGTATATTCGTGATATTCGGCGGAAAATGTTTTTTATAAGTTGATGGTGTATTAGATTAAAGGAATAAAGTTTAAAATTTATGAGTTTTGCATGAACTTTTTAATGTATGTGTGTGGCATCGTGTGGCTATCTGTTAGTGTGGTGATTGTTGTTATGTAGAGCATTGCTGTGAAGTGACCTTCCCTTTTTTAGTGATTTTTCAGATTTCGAAGCATCAGAAGAGCTCGCCGAAGCTTCCAGGCCCAAATTTCCCTCCATTAGCAGGTCTCGTTTCACTTGTCCTCTGGAACTATTGTGCAATTAGGTTGCTGTGCTGTGTGATTAGATCCGTATGTTCCCTAGGTTTTTATCTGAAATACCTTCTGGAAACAGTAACGTTCTTTGTGCTTTGAATCTCATGTGTACGCAGAGAACGCAGTGGTCCAAGGCGCAGTCTATGCTGGCTGCATGGGCGGAGGCAGTCAACCAATATATCTTCCCCTCCAAAGATGGGGGAAGAGGGAAGGGGGAGGCGACGACAGTGAGCAAGGGAGCCTTGTCAGACCGTTTACGACCCCCTGTGATGCATCATAGACTGCCTTTGAAGGCCACTATGTTCGAGGCCCCACTGTGCCCTCTTTGCTCTTTGAGTGAATTGACGTAGTGGTGAAGTTAAACCCGACCCATTCCGTCCTTACCTGCTCGTAGCGAAGTTCAAAATTGCGGACACGGCTTCCGCCTGAGCTAACCAGGCCTTCTATCTCCCAGAGACGATAAATTGGTGACTCCTTGGGGAGGGGGGGGAAGGGGGATGTAAAGCTATGGCTCAAAGCATCGGTGACGCCGCGTGCGTCACAGTGTAAGGCGCACACCCCCCTGCGATAAGCCACTGTGATCCTGGATGGAAGTGAGAGGAGTGCCGCATCCAAAAAGGGGGATTTCACCAACAGCGAAGGCTTTTTCGCTTGGTACCTTACCTTGCGCGCACTTCGCTGGCTTCTAGAGAGAGCTCCACCAGAAGCTGCCGAGTCATTCATTCCTCGTGTCATTCAATGGGTCCTTTCTACTTACTTTGTTTTTCTAAAGGGAAAATCGTTTTAGTCACATTCTGCTATTGCAAGTCGAACGCGGTGGAGTTCAAACGAGATGCTGATGTGCTAAGTTATAAATTGACAGAAGCAGCAAGCAGCCGCTAAGTATTTGTGGGAAGTGGGGTTTTAACTGGTCCTTGTGCAATCTGGGTAGCCAGCTGATAAGATGGAGTGCTGTATTCGAAATCGGTTCATCTACCCAGGGCTTCCGTCTCTGGGCTTGGACAGAAGTCTTCGTTGGCCCGGTGAACTTACAGTTTATACGAGTTTACACGAGACTCCCCTTGCGTGGCCACCCACGCCCACCCCCAATTATTGTGCCGAGTAAGCTGTCCGGGGGACTCTGCATGGGACGAGTTTTTGTGTGCTCGCAAGAGCATTTGGGGTCGTTATCATTCATTATATTACCGCAATTAATCTCAAGTTCCTACAATCACAGTGACAGTTGGGTAACCGGGAGACATGGCTTTACTGGTAACAACCGGCGGTAACCTAATGTGATAGGTTTACCGCCCGGTTCATGCGCATTTCCGAAGTGCGATCGGAGCGTATCCTAGATGACCTTCCTAGGAAGACTTCTTCGCTAACGGTGGTGGTACGCTCGGAAGAAGCCATTACATCGTAGCTCCGATCCTATTGTCCCATGCACACTTCAAAATATCCGTTCTAAAAGTGTTTCGTTAAAAAAACACTTTATACCTATTTTTTTGTGGCCGAGCCAGAGCACAAATGATTGCCAGTCAAGAAGGGGTTTGGCTGTGTTTGTACAAGGTCCCCCAGATCACATGCTAGTCTGAAACTCATGGTAGGATAATATATGTGTCAAAGCTTCCGCATACAATATTTGTTTGAACTGTAGAAAAAGTGAAGCACTTCATGTTTCGTTGAATTTGCAAACAGCATTGAATAGGTTTTCGTAGGCTTTGGAATTGAATGGTATGCAAGGCAGCATTTCTGCCTTTGGAAAGAACACCATTGGTGAAGGTTGGGGGGCATTTGCACTTTTACTGCTGCACTAGTTCCGGTTTTCAGGTTTCTTTCTGGTAAAGCCTGTGAACTCTTGTTAAGCTAGAGTAGGCTCGTCAAGCTATCGTGATAAAACCTGTCAACCCTTGTGAGCTCGTGAAATAGCTCTCTGGTTAGTAGCATAGTGCAAAATGCTCCCCCTCCCCGTCGCCGAACTGCGCCGTGAAGGTTTCCTAAAATGCGTCATCTTACGAAAGCGGCATGCACTGACTTCGATTCGGAATTGTGGAGTCATGTGAATTCGGTCTTCGCTTGTATGCTGACCATTGGTTAAATCCTGGGCTGCGCAGGGGGGTAAGTTTCAACTGACTCTTTCACCTTCCGTGACGGATATGATTCCGGCTAACATAATTCGACAATGAACACTCCACGGCTAAGGAAACAAGGAGGGGTTGTATTTGGTCGCTGGGGATGGGGTCGAACTTTACTAAGAGATAATTTTCATTTGAATAGCACACTTGGAGCCGTTCAAGAATTGTTACAGTTTATCTAAGGCCAGCATTCCAGCTTTTTCGCCTTTCGACAGAACTTGAAAGATCAAAAACAGTGAAAACTGTACTCTCAAATGCTGAATTTCAAAAATTTTATTTCTGCCGTTCCACGCGCGCTGTATTCCTCTCCCTTCCCGTTGCCTCTAGCTGGCGGTGCGCGGATCGTAGGGCCCTACCCCTCGCCTTCAACAGTTCCTCTCCTTTCCCCCCGCCCCTAGCTGGTGTGCTGATCGTAGATCCCTCAGCCCCTCCTACGCTTCAAAGTTCCACTTGATGGCAAAACGTGGAGCCTGGTCGCATCGAGCAGTTTCAAAAGAGTTGTTCTTGACCAATGGTCAGGCCAGTCGTTTATCCTCATAGACAACAGCCATCTAAGGTTTGGTTGGCCTAGATGGCCGGGGTGGGAGGCGGTCCCTGATTCTCAGCCGCGTCTGAGAAGCAGCGCAACTTGCCACTACTAAACAAAGTCATGAGTCAGATCGGCAAAGAACGTGTGCGTTTCTAAATTTGCTCTCAAAAAAGGTTCGACCCTAGAAGCTAACGCTGAGTTAGAGTGAATACCCGCCGTACCACGCCGGTGGTGGACTCAGAAAAAGTTGGAGTCTGGGCAAATCATTAGTTGGGGATTTTGGTCGAGTTCGTATTTTCCCTCTTTTTTTTTCTTTTTTCTCAGGGGTTTTGGCGACGCCCCCCCCCCCTAGTTTTCTCCTCTGATGCGAGAGCTGTCGAGCGGGGGGGGGGGTATTAGCCATGTGAATGCGAGAAAAAACGCCGAAGAAATACGATCTCCTCCCCTTCATTTCTTAGATTTCCCTTCAAAATTCTTAGCACTTGTTTTCCGTGAATTTCGCCTATTATTTTTCACCCTTGCTGTCGAGCCGACAGGAAGTGGGAAGGGGGATTATGTAGTACACATGAAACAGGAAAAACCAAGAAAAGTCAGTCAGCAACCTCTTTCTAAACGGTCTGCAGGGAAATACTTTCCCTCTCTTCCCAACAACGACCAAATACGACCCCGCCCCCGCTTACAAAGGTCCCTAAACCAAAAAATCAAGGGATCCCCAATAGCAAGGGTGTGCCCTGCTCCGAGTTGTGCCTCCGAAGGTAGAAAGGCCCCTGAAGTTCAGCCGTTGCGCTGGCAGAGTGTATCCAAGTTTTCGCTCAAAGGAAAGGGTGTTCTGAAGAAGAGGGATCCTTCTAGGCGTTCTGAAGAAGAGGAAACCTTCTAACCTAATAAGTTCAACGGTGGGGCTATCGTCGGTTTCGCGTAGTCCGCCGCGTTAATGCGAAGGGGTTTTCTGCATCAAAACATTGCCATATGTGACCTCTGCTGATACGTGAATCAGTTAGCGGCAACTGTCGGAGCACATATGGGTTTAGTCATGAATCGACGTCGGGGCTGCCCCAACAGTAGGAAACGCTCTGTAACGCGGCACACATCTGAAATGCGTAACCTGCGGTAACACCTCCGGCCTTCGGGAACAAGTCATGAGATGGCAGAGACTAGCTAGTTGTCAGTACTTGGAAAGCTACAGCAGGCTGTACAGAGCCAGTGGAGAAAATGGTGAAGAGTGTAGGGTAGAAGTGCCGAGGTCCTGGAGAGAGAGAGCAGAGATCAAAGCTGTGCAACCGTAAAGTGGGTTTTATGATTGGCATTGCTGGAGATGCGTCTGGCATTCAACCTATCTTTGCCTGGTGGGCGAAGACTTGGTTGGTTGTCCAGCGCAGTTTCCAGACAGGGCATATCATGCTAGGAATTTTGGTCGAATTCGTAGTACCCCTAGCCACCTTTTAAGAAGTAGAGGGAGGACTTCGAGTTCGCCCTCCCCTGAAAGGTGGCATTGATACGAAGCCCCCCCCCCTTTTCAAGTCAACCGGGAAACCTACTTCCTACTATTAACTACTAACCTACTTTCCAGAGCCGCAGTTTCCTCTCAGAAGGCTAATACGACCGCCTCTCGCCCAACAACAAACAAATACGACCCCTTCCCCTTTAGCTACCTGCGAACAGAAAAATCAGACTTTCCAAATCATCTCCGAAATCATGCCAAATCAACACTTTCCAATCAGCACAAAAATTCAGTATTCTGTTCAGACAGGGGATAAACAAATATATTAAAGAGAATGCTTTCGCTGGCTCCAAAATACAAGTAGAAAGGTTCCGGGACCCGTATGTGGACTGAAAGGTTCAAGAGTTCAAGGTGGATTAATGAGAAGTGGCCCCGCTCACCACGGCGCGAGGCCGTCAGGTCCAGGAGCCCAGATTGCTCTGCGCCTTAGCGCAACCGAGCTTGCCCTGCTTCTCACGCTCCAGGTTACCCGGACTTTGGTGCCGGATTCGAAAGAGAGGGTGAAAACTTGACGCCCACAAGTCATTTTGCGGGCCTTGTCGCACTCAGGATCACTAGGATTCTTAATTGAAGTGGAATGCGTGGCGTATCCCCAACACTTTCGGACGTTGATCCAATAAGGGATGGATGTCAGCGTTGGAAGCTTTGTCCTAAGCTCCAAGCCTTTTGAAGGAGTAACTCATCGCCCTAAATGGAGGTCATTCCAACAATGCCCATGACAGATTTGATGGCGGGTTTTAGGCCGCCCCTAGCGCAGAATTGTGTAGTAGTGTGATGCGTGTGGTGAGGTAGATTCGACCGTCACGCCTGCCCCTCACGACGCCCTTCGACAGAGGGTGATCAGTTGTCGACCTCCCACCACTACAAGTAAGCGGCCTTCTCGGTACGAGCCGCTTCCGCCTCGTCCAACCCGGTACCTACCCAACTTTCACACATTTTCGCGCCAGCTTTTACCCGAAAAATTTCCGTCGAGCGGGGAAGGGGAAGGGTGGTATATAGTAGACATGAAACAGGACACGAGAAGTCAACAACCGGAGGATTGTTTTTTTCCAACGCGGCAAGATCCTCTCAAAGCCACATACGACCCCCTTCCCTCCCAACAACGACCAAATACGACCCCCTCTCCAACGGGAAAGTATGACCCCTCTCCTACGTGTTTCAGATAACGGTGCTGTACGCTGCCCGTAGGGAACCAGCATATGCTGAGTCTGCGTTTGCTTTGATGTAATGGTTCCAAGGAATTCAAGCAATGTTGGTCGATTCGTGAGTGCAGTGGCTGGCGATCTCTTCCTCTGGCTATTTGAGCGTATGCTCGTGTTGTTTCAATCGAATATTGACATAACGAATGGAGCAATGCGAGGAACGCGGCGACCTCCCAACACCCTGACGTTGGCGCTCTGCATGAACGCTTGCTCACTTCCTCGATTGGTTCAAAATCCACTGCGAGGATCTTTGGATGGTGCTCTTTGGACTCGTGCGCGAATGCTTGAGTGAGCTCCAAGTGCTTGATGAGTACGTGAGCCAACAATACGAAGTTTTGATTAGGAATTATCGCGTCAAGAGCGTCAGCGACCGACGCGATCGGCTGGCTGGTGGCAGCCGTCTCGCAGTACCGGAGTGAAAAGCGGAAATGGACGATGAAAATGGAGGCTGCTGCGCCGGCGGCCGTAGTGATGACAAGGCGATTCTAATGACGATGATGTCAGCCTGAAGGGGCATATCACATTGTGTGCTAAAACTTAGTCAGAAGCGATCTATGCGGGTGCGAAGTGCTTCGTTCCCAATGAAAGACAAACACTTGGCTGGAGAATGAGGATGGGAGCTGGCGACGACATTGCCTGGCTGCTGCTATGTAGCTACCCTCTCATGACTAAGCACTTCATATAACCGTCTCAATTGAACGACAATCTGTAGAAGAATCACTCTCAGAAATGACTGAAAGAACCCAATATCCATACATCTAGAACGTACACATAATCAATAGCATCATCATCACACTATTATGTTCACCTAGAAGGTTCAGGAGGCATAGAAATACAATAAGCACAAACAAATGGCACCAAAAAAACTATAGTGATGGTAAAGCGAGCAAGGGGAGGGCAAGTGAGACACATCGGCACATAACGGAACCAAAAAAAAAAGAAAATAAATGGCTGTGAAAAATTGAACGTCCTACTCTGCATTGCGAGAATAATCTATATTACATTCAATTATTATCCGTGAGCGGAGTGGGAAGATTTACAAAGAAATTACAAGGAATTCACCTTTGAAAGGTCTAACCGGTACGATTATCGACCGTGTTTTTACCACACACCTGATCACATGGCACGATTCCTTTGAGTTCAAGTTGTCCAAAAGGAGTGGCCGATAGTTGGCCATTTCGTTTCCACATCCGATGGGGCTTCTTTTTACCGATACGGTATCTCCGTGGACGACGTTCTAGTGCAAAATAGAACGAATACCTGCAATTTGTGAGCATTGAATTTCAGTACTTTAAGTCCTCGCAGGTCACCGGGGAACTATCCATATCGCGGAGGTGAGGAGGGCGTGGTTGCGTACTTCATTTGAACATGGCTTAGGATGCTTTTTCGTGGAACATTTTCATTCGAGGTAACTGTCATCCTGCCTTGTGCTGGCAAAGACGCACAATTGCCCTGAAATGGCATCCTCCAAAAGCCGCCGCCATGTTCGAATCACCTACGCAACCAAACCCTCCATATACGGGATACGGACTTATGTAGTTCATGAGATCCATGTCGCAGCGCCAACACCCAGTGCTAGTTAGTTGACTCGACATGGCAGTTTGGCGTCAAACCGATTAGGTCATGGAGGCGCAGTTCGGTGCACCAGTTTCGGTTTACAAGTCTCCCTCTGGTAAAACTGTCTTGATAAT
>MU913169.1:21738-32446 GCA_036418165.1 Cooperia oncophora
CCACAAATGGACGACTTTTGCTGACGCTCTAATTGATTCATTTGCTAAGCAAATTACGAAGCGAAGGAATTGGTATGAAGCAGTCGTAATGCTGCATGGACTATATGAGTACACATGCGTAGCGGTTATTGGCAAGATGCCTGCAGGAAACTCGTCCAAAATTGATTTCTAACACATTGAGAACGGAGGCTCTTTCTTCGCAGGATTTTGACCGTTTCACTCCGTTCTTTCGCCATTTCCCCACTATATAGCGCCCTACTAGCATTTTAGGCCGAGCACCAAATCATCGTGCCAACTGCCTTTAACAGAGCGTTGAAGTCTAGAAATCATCTGGTCATGTTGTTTTCATAGAGGTTCCACATGGCTACATATATAAATAGCGGACTTGAAGACACATGACTTTTTCGTATTGTGAACTTCAGGTAGAGGGTAGGGTAGGGGTTTGGGGAAGATCTGTTAACTCTGCTACCTACCAAGGCAGAGGTGATTTTGTGACAACTGGCACGCTTTCGACGCGCGCAGTCCATGAGTCCCAGTTCCCATTTGGCTCCTGTCCTGGCCAACCAAGCCTTCTGCCCACCCTTCGGGAGTGATAAACCAGTACCAGATTCGTCTGGCAGGATAAGAGCACTGACTTGTGCATCGCATGGTCCCGAAGCCATTGTGTAGGCCACATCGCATTAAGTAAGCCACTGCGATTCTGAATGGAACTAGAATACGAGAGAGTACGTACCGCATTCCAAAAAGGTACTGATCAACGCAGGTAGCGTCGTCTTTTCTTTAGTTGATCGTCTACTGAAGAAGAAAGTAGAAAACTCAGTTAAAACGCTTTCAATGAGACTCTGCTAGTTGTCACCATTGGATGAGCAATGGAAAGAGGCGCAGAGACGCTCAGCTGCGCGGGCGACGAAGCACATGGTCTCAAGGTGTAGGTGAGTAAAATCAGCCAAAGGGAGGAGGGTTCGTGTATTGGTGGGAAGCCTGAAAAAACCGTGGTCGTAGACGGTTCACAATCTCTTCATTTTCTTCTCACGCACTTTCGAGGGCGTAATGATACACAGTGTGTGACTGTGAAATGCAGGAAAGGAATTCACTACCATGTGCTCATGAAATGATTGTTCAAAGGCTCAGTCCTCGCTGATCGTATAGATGGAGTCGGACATCTCGTTGTGCCTTCCTCATTGGTGTGTCCCTCCTCTCTCTAATTGTAAGCGGTAATGGGGATAAACACCCGAATGATGAAGGCACAACGGTAGGCTTGACTCTATGTGATCGTTGTAGACTGTGGCTTTGGTCCGGCCTTTCTGGACACACGAGCGTGCTTGTTCCCAAATACTTCAGCTTGTGCACCGGATTAGGCCCTTGCCAAAATATGAACCTAGTTAGGCAGCGTTCAGACTTCGCGACGGCAGCGCGTCGGTCGCGTGTTCGACGCGATCTAATGCAGTCGAAAGCATATGCATGTTCGTGTCGGCGCGATCGCTACCGTTGCGTAGTCTGCACGCTGCCTTACGGTATTAGCAGGCTCTGTGTCAACGCAATGTTACAATGTATTTCATCCTCTCAGTGTTGGTTTTTAAATAGTGGACCTGTCTGGGCCTATGAAAAACAGGTCGGAAACAACAGTACAGCCATCTATGCACGAGCATTTGTTGAGTATAGACCTGCTCCTGAAAAAATATGAAGCCTATCTTGCTCGGAAGTATTAGGGCCATAGCTCACCCTTTTAGCGGTCTAAAAGGGATGCGACTGAGCATTTTACTTCGCAGTCGAATTTGTTTTAGGTTTTTGAATGCACTGTGTCCTATACAGTGACTTGCACGGCAGCCGTGTATAGTGTTCCTACTCCCCAACGAATCTGGATCCAAAATGGCCCTCCTCGCTGGAGGTAGGTTGGTCTCGACCCGCGGATTTAACCAGTACGGGAAGCTCGTGTGAGCGCAGCCATTTCTCATACATCATATCGCCACTCTTATACGCGGGGGGGGGGGCAAAAAAAGACACTTCGACCGAGTCACATATCAGCAAAGTTTTCGCAGCCCAGACAGAGGACGTGGATACGAGTACCAGGGCGGAAGATACTCCAAGATGTTCCTCGATAAGCAGGAGCAGAAGCTCGCCCATCACCTTCATGTACACCAAAATATGAAGTCATCTCCAGTCGCAGCCTGACTGGAGAAAACCTTTGGAATTCATGTCACCTTCTAAAGAGCTGCGAAACTTCTAGTGTGGAGCACCCATGGATAGCTACCTGGAGGCAAGTGTTCTTGATCTGAAAGGCCTCCAACATCGAGCAACCCCGTTAACGTCGCTGCGGTCTAGGACATCATCTCCACTACAGTCCCTAAGGTGCGGGCTGATAGTATGGACCGGACGTATGGACTGCTGAAGTGGAGAGACCGATATTTTCTTCGTGGACCCCGGACTGAAGTGAGCGCTGGCGGTTACATCGAGCAACTCGAGAAGAATATCCTCCCCACATGTCGTCGCCCGTACCTTCTTGGAAACTTTGTACTGCTACAGGATTGGGTGACACCACATGAAACTGAAGGGCGTTGGAAAAACTCTCGCCTACTTGGAAGGGCGTAGAGTTCCTGAAGAAAATGGAATATCTAAGTGGGTCACCTGTCCTGAACCCCATCAATTACCTTGTTCGGGCGCAGGCGGCACGCCATTGCGTTGTGATCATTTCCTGAAAAATACGACCCCCCCCCTAATTCCATCTTCAAGTACGACCCCCCTCCCCACGTTACCTCTTCCCTAGATTTTTCCAACCTCCTACCACTTTGTCTATTTTTTCCCAAAAAGTTTCTGGTTTTTTTACAAAATTTTGCTGTCGAGCGGGGGGGGGGTCGCAGTACCTACGTACGTCCCAAGCACGTCCAGCACTCTGGCGCTGGTGTAGCATATACTGACAATACGTACGAGGATAGGCGGCGTGATAGAGCTACGCATCACCGCGCCCACAAGGCGGCCCCCATGAATTTATAAAACAAACAAGAGGACTCCACGACATAAGCGTGGACGATTAATAAACAGATTAAAGTACATTCCCGGACTTTTCTGATCGTAGGAGCACATTTGCTTGCAGCTGGGAAGCCCTGTCTAGAAGTTACACCTTTCAGACACCTGCGTGAAAGCCCCATGCATGGCGCATTGCAGAGGTGATGCCAATTGGCGCCCAATGGCCTATTACCTGATATGCTTGACGAAAACATGTGTTTCAGAAGCATACCAAAGTCTTCGAGCCAACTGGAGGTTTCCTGGCCTCGGAGGGGTTGATTTTTCGGTGTCGTGGGGGTGATTACAAAATGATCACAACGGGGAATTTTTTCGAATAGTAGGTCTAGGAAGGAAATTAAAACCTTGCTGGAAAGTAGAAATCTTCAAGCTTCCGGCACAGTTCTTTTTTTTACGAAAGGTCGTGTATGAAGCTTGCCATGGACGTCCAAAGCGTAGCGACTCGCGGTTCGCAAAAATGATCACAGATGGATCACAAAGATGATCACAACGGGGAAAATCTCTGGAACCGGAACGTTTTTGAAATCGCTCAATTCAGGTGATAAGAGCCAACCTAGCTCTACTCATTCCCACTTACCCCTCTCCGATAGCTTCACTTTCAACGAAGTTATGGGTGTTCAAATGAGGGGTACTTTTCACGTGTTTGGCTTGAAATTGGCTCCAAACCGTAAAATAGCGCGCACCAATGCGCTTGTATGAGCGCGCTGACCGCGAACAGCCAAAATTCAAAAGTAATCCATAGTTCCGGTTCCCAGCTGAGCGGTGAGTTTTTTCTTATCCTTTTTATTGTGAATTACTTTGTTTTGTTTTTGTTGAGTTTGATATTTGTTTTGTTGAGTTTGATTTTGTTGTGAGGAAATTGCTCAGGATTCAATTTCTACGGTTTCATAGGTAGCTTTTGCAATGGATTCTTTTCTAGATTTTGCGAATTAGTGGATTGGGATTTACCTAGACCTTTTTTTTAGTTTTTGGCCTAGGAATAGTGTGCCTGGTTCTATTTATTGTCATCTACATCGTCCCTTTTGAGCTTCTTTTTACTTGTACCGTGTATCACCGCTCTCTCCACTTCAACATGGGCCATGCGTTTACGACCCCCCCCCCCTCCATCGCGGGCAAATACGACCCCCCTGTTGTGATGATCACAAAGATGGCGTGCCCTGCTCGCGGGCGGTGCTTTCAGTTAGCGTGGTTTACAGTGCGCGCGAGAAAAAAGATTTCGCTGAACTCGAGTAACCGAACCATGGCTTGCCGTTAGAGAATCTCTCGATGGTGGTGGTCCAGAAGGCTGTGGCGGAGTATCATGATAGTGCTTTAATATGCTCTTCAATATGCTAGTGAAAAGGTCCGATTGAATTCAATAAAGTGTAACTTATAGCGCCTCGAAAGTCAAAGGAGGAAAAGTGTCTTTTTTTATTGCCCCCTCCCCTGTATTCAGAACGAGTGAATATGCTATGAATGTAGCCACTTATGGATGGGTCTACCTACAGCATTGATGAGCTCATTGGACTTTAGGTCTTGCACTCATGCTATTTAAAAGTCACTTTTGCCACCGCGGACCTGTTTAGCTTGGACTTGCATTTTTGGTTCAAAAATTTCCGTTGTGCTAATTATACCGCTACTTCCTTTACGGATAATAATCCGTTCTTTTTGGCAGCCGGTCTTTTTGAAGAGTGGCATCGAATCTTTCGTGCAAATTATTCCTCTTCTACTGCGGCCGGCAGAGATGTGCTGCCGCTATCCAAACAACGCAATGCACCCTTTTTGCTGGTTATTTCGCTCTAGAATGTTTCGACTCTCATATGGTTTATTTGGCTCGTCTCAATCTTTCCTCCTCATCATTTGCTGGTGTTATGGAAGTGCTTCTGTCTTCCGAATGCCTGAAGCACTGATTCTTGTCTTCGGAATGCTCTTCTAGTGACATCAACTATTTGGCATTGCTTTGGGAACAATTTGATTTTCTGGCTTGTCTCAGGATTACCACTGTATTAGGCTGGTTGTATCGGTCAGAATACAATCTCATAATGTGACGAGATTATGAATTTAGGATGTTAATCCAGTACACCGTAACCCAAACCACGTAAATTGTGTGCATCGGTTTTCGTGAATGTACAGTTCTTTATACCAATCAAGGGAGCATCTCCTTGCGAGCTGCTCCCAGTAGCGTCCACTTGCGTTCCGGCAGCATCGGCGGCTAGTCAAATATAGATATCGATCTAGGGTTTGCCACTGCCAGCGTCCACCAGCGTCTACCAGCGTCTGCTAGCGTCTAGCAGCGTCCGGGAGTAAGGAGCTATGCCCAGGACAAGCGCAGTGGTACGCAGACATCGCTGGTGGAGCATGAGGCAGAGCAGGAGGGTGGCAGCGACTGCGAGAAAGAGTATGGCTGCGATAGGAGCCGTACCAGCTGTCTGTCACCCTTCGTGTCTCCCCTTACTCTGCCAGCTGTGTGCTACCCTCCTATCGCGCATTATCTCCCAGACGCTGCTAAATGTGGTGGACGCTGACAGACGCTGATAGACACTATATCGATACCTATACTTTCCTAGCCTTAAACGCTGCTGCAAGCTGGTAGACGCTGACAGACGCTAGGTCGATATCTATACTTTCCTAAGTCGCTGACGGGTGCGGCATAGCTTTGGTGGACGCGCTATTGGACGCTTGCCCTGCCAGAGTGTGAGCGCAGCCTTACTCTATTCTCTGGATTGAAGGCGCAGGCATGTGTTACGGCGCACATTCTGTTCAGACACCGTAAATGTTTCTTCCTCAGTTCATTCGAGTTTTTTATGGTTCTTGTACATATATATCTACAACTGATGAGAGGTATCCGACTGTTGCTGTGTCTGCCAACTTTGTGCGCTCGTAGTTGGATGCGATTGCATGAATGCATCCTACACCCCAGAAAAGAGGATATCCCTTTTTCTTGAATTGAGGCTAAATATGCCGTTCGTCCCTAGAAATTTGACTAACGATGGCGGTTTATCTTTTTTTGCGGTGTTAAATGTCAAAAGACGTCCTCCCGATATCCTTTTCGTGTTATTTATTCCATACTGGATAACGTTGCCTTGACGAAGAAATCCCCAGGGTTAAAAACATCGAAACCTCGGAAAAACCTATTTGAGTGAGCTTGGCAACTTTCCATCTTCTCAGGTCACAGGACAGTCTTGTTCGCTGCAGATGATAGAGCATGTCAGGCAGGATGGATTTGGCGCGGTGCCAAACTTTTCTCTACTAGTTCTTGAAAGATTGCATGCGACAAAACATATCGTCATTATCAGTCGTTTTACACCAATTTCTGCCACTTACCCGCTTCACAATAATGGAGAACGGGCTGGGCCAACTACTGCGCGCCGACCCAAGTTGGCAGACACAGCGACAGTCGGGCAAACCCGGCCTCATTGGCACACCTCATAATCCGCAGTGAACAAGACCGTACTAAACGGGAAAAATGATTTTTTTCATAGTTCTGGTACCAACCAACTCACTGGCTCTATAGCAGTCGGATCGATAAGAGCCTGGTCCAGCGTCGCTCGTGTCAATTTTTTTTTTAGTTACATTTGAAGTGTTAGCGTTGTGTAAAGCAGAAGCCGCTGCTTTCCGATTCCACATTTGGCTTCCCTATGACTAACTTCTGCGCATTTTACAGCGGCTCGAGTCAGCCAAACCTTTGATTTCTTGTGGGTGACTGGTACGTTTTAGACGTTCAGGCCAAAATTTAGAGGTCGTGATCTCAGAGAGTAGAATGCGTGGCACATCATAAAAGGGTTAATCAAAGTCTTATGCTTCATGTTATCATGAAATACAAAAAGTGGCCTCCGAAACTACCCGGAATAAATATTTACTGTTTTGAAAATTAGTTGAAGTTCTTAGCGTTGATTAATGCCTTTTCGACATAAGCTGCTTATTCTACTTCCATGCAAAATCATTTTGAATGTGATTTGGTCCATACAACTTGCGGTAATGCTGAATATACAGGTTCCTGCCGCGCTTCTACCCCTTCTTTTGCAACAGTTTACCACTCTTGGCGATGGGAAACGCTGGTTTATCTAGCGAGGCATTGTTTGGCTCTCAGGCGCCCGCCCCCCCATTGTCTTCGTCTTGACGATTAGGACAATGGGAGGGGAGGGATGTGCGAGACCTTCCCCTCATCTGTCTTGTGGGTGAAGTAGGCGATGCCATTTTTGGCTACAACACCTCCACCCTTTCCTATATTTAGTTGTCTTACAATTCCTCTCCCCCCCCCCCCCTCTCGCCCACCTCTAAATTCCCTTCCATTCCTTGTCTTCCTCTGCAGATATGACTTCTTGGTATCAGTTAAGCTGAGAAGAAGTGGGAGACAGCTCCGATCAACTGTTGGAAATAGTGAAAATGCGGTGTCTTCGACTAGGAGGACGGGAGGCAATTGCCACCTAGCGCAACCGAAACTGGAAAAATCAACAAAAAGACTGTTCGGCAAACCTACTACTACCCTATCCCTCTAGTGACCAATGCATTACCCGAAAGCCTCACAGTTTTTCTACTTGGCTGTTCAACAATGATGTCTGTTTGCAAAATATGGAGCAGTATTAATGCACACTTTGATTACACTAGCATCCGAGCACCATTTGCAGAATGGGCCGGTGTGCTCAAAATTGCGTCTCCATATACCTTTTCTTAAATATTGCGACTCGACAAAGACGTGGATGCTATAAAGTAAAAAGCATGTCCAGGGATGTATTCAATAATTTGTCCATGTTTTTAAGGACTTCCTTCAACGCAGATGATTTATGTGATTACGCAATAAAGCCATGTGCTGCTTAGTTGAAACAGATGGTCGCCCCATCAATAATATTCAAGCACGGATTCTAAAGCATAGGAATTTTTTAGTTCTAGAGGCAAACATGACGTTCTCTTCAATAGCCGAACTCTTGAAAATTGCTCACGTAGCCCCTAAAGCAATTGTGCGGAGCTGCAGCTGAAACTATTCCATGCAGCAAAGTGTTATTTCCGTTTTCGAGTGAGTAAACTATCGTTCGAGGATGGTCAGGCCTGACCACTTTTGTTGGCACGAAAACCTGGGCCAAGGACATTTTGGCTGCTCGTGATTTATTACGTGGCCAGGGTCCCTAATATGACACGCTGCAGTTGATGGCAAGTGCACCGCTCCTCAGGCGATAGCTGTCATCGCTCGTTGCTGCACCTTTTGGCTTCTCACCGTCGGGGAGACGGTAAAGAGGATCGTAATTCGCCGCACCGCCACGCGCGGCGATGGGCGCGGCGTTTTCATAACTCGTTTTAACCTGTCGAATGAAGCACCGGACTTCATGTAGACCCCGTCATCGTAGACACTCATTACTGTTTTCGGTCCTTAATTGCATGTTGTCGCCATCTACTGCCTGAAACCATCGTCCTTTGCGGGCGAGACGTCGCACGCGACGCCCAGCAGCGCGGCACAATATACGAGTCCTGTTGTCGCATACCCCTCAGCCGTCTGCGGTCCCTCCTCTAGGCGCTCAGTCTTTTCCGGATGGTATGCTCGCACAGTAATCAAGCGGCAATCTGCAACCTGTGGAAGGCCTTTATTTTATTTGGACATCATTCAACCGATTATTTTGCCTGTTTTCTCTCACTTGCGCGCAGTCCCGTAGCGCCCCATAAACTGGTAGTTTACTATTCATACTTGGTAGTTACTATCCACGTCTCTCTATCGTGAGCTGTGTCCGCTGCCTGTTTTTTTTACATGTAAAGGACAGAATGCCTTGCAAAAGTGGCCCCGGTAGCGTAATGGGAAACGCAACCGCACAGAAAGCGCAAGATACGGTTTCGAATCCCGCCCGTGGTCCGACTTTTGCCCACAACTCAACGCTCTTGTGAGAATGCCTAGCGTTGGTTTATGCCAGTTCGCGATGCCCCGTAAAATGTCTTGACATGAATTGGTTATGGTTTTAAATCGCATGGTAACTCTTACTTCTCCATTCTATTAGACATTCATTACTTTGCTGCCATGCGTCCACCTGCGATCATCAGCGTATCGAGCGTCCGTCAGCGTCAGCTGCATGGAAAGTGTAGATATCAATATTGCGAACGGCAGCGTACATCAGCGTCCCCAGCCGCACCATCAGCTCTCGAGGGGCTGGGACAGTATTTGGCCGCATTGACCTTAGCGCCAACAGGCGCTCCACTAGCGCGATCACCAGCCGTTCCAAGCGAGGACTGCAGTATTGTGTGGTAGTACGGTTGCACACCCACAATTTCACGACGCCTACTCTAGTGTCTTTTCCCTTCTACTTCTTCATACTCTACCGGCAGTCTGCTACTCTACTACTTCCCCATACTCTTCAGCGCTGTCGCTGATGGACGCTGGCGTGGGGTGACGCCAGATCTTTCTATTCCTAGTCGTTCGAGACAGTGCCGTGGTCGCTTGGTGGCGATTATGTTATTTCTTGGTCTTCTTGACGCTGGATATGGAACTGGCTTCTGGAGATATCCCGGAAATTATGTGTGAATCAGTCTTTGCGTGCCGCTTTTGAGAATGGTTGGGAAATTTATGGCCCACCTGTGGGGTATGGGGACTGGTTAGCGATATTCCCTCACCACTTTTTCTAAGGTTTTTTTCAACTCCTGTCTTTCAGTGTAAACTTTTGCTATCTTTCTTATGTTCTGATGCTGAAGCACAATTTCTCATCTGTGTAAGGCCTTTGCCTAGTTTCTGTTTATTTGCAATGTTACATCTCTCTCTGGCCCCCCAAGTCATTGTATAGGCCACATCGCATTCAGTAAGCCACTGCGATTCTGAATGGAAGTAGAGTACGTACCGCATTCCAAAAAGGTACTGATCAACGCAGGTAGCGTCGTCTTTTCTTTAGTTGATCGACTACTGAAGAAGAAAGTAGAAAACTCAGTTAAAACGCTTTCAATGAGACTCTGCTAGTTGTCACCATTGGATGAGCAATGGAAAGAGGCGCAGAGACGCTCAGCTGCGCGGGCGACGAAGCACATGGTCTCAAGGTGTAGGTGAGTAAAATCAGCCAAAGGGAGGAGGGTATTCGTGTATTGGTGGGAAGCCTGAAAAAACCGTGGTCGTAGACGGTTCACAATCTCTTCATTTTCTTCTCACGCACTTTCGAGGGCGTAATGATACACAGTGTGTGACTGTGAAATGCAGGAAAGGAATTCACTACCATGTGCTCATGAAATGATTGTTCAAAGGCTCAGTCCTCGCTGATCGTATAGATGGAGTCGGACATCTCGTTGTGCCTTCCTCATTGGTGTGTCCCTCCTCTCTCTAATTGTAAGCGGTAATGGGGATAAACACCCGAATGATGAAGGCACAACGGTAGGCTTGACTCTATGTGATCGTTGTAGACTGTGGCTTTGGTCCGGCCTTTCTGGACACACGAGCGTGCTTGTTCCCAAATACTTCAGCTTGTGCACCGGATTAGGCCCTTGCCAAAATATGAACCTAGTTAGGCAGCGTTCAGACTTCGCGACGGCAGCGCTTCGGTGTTCGACGCGATCAATGCAGTCGAAAGCATGCGCATGGTTCGTGTCGGCGCGATCGAAGCGCTACCGTCGCGTAGTCTGCACGCTGCCTTACGGTATTAGCAGGCTCTGTGTCAACGCAATGTTACAATGTATTTCATCCTCTCAGTGTTGGTTTTTAAATAGTGGACCTGTCTGGGAGGATGAAAAACAGTACAGTTCATCTAAG